>VKOC01001076.1:0-23177 GCA_009364415.1 Spea multiplicata | reverse complement strand
CCTACCCCCCTTTGTAGGTCACTTACCGTGCAGTCCTGTGGTGGGGGAGCGAGGCCTCTATCTCACTGCTCTGGCCCGGTGCGCGCGGCTTCACTGCTGAGCGCCGGCACCCGAGACAGACACCTCACGCTCCCACTGCTGCAGTCCGGGCAGCGCTGAGGCAGGCGGCGGCGACAGAAGAGACAGAATGGCGCCGAGCGATTGCTGAAAAAGACCGCTCGGCACCCCTTGGGCCCCCCTGACTGGCAGAACTACAGGGCCCAGTCGCAGTCGCGACCTCGGTAGTTCCGCCACTGCTAGACAATGAATTAAATGTTAAAATAAATACTTGAATAGGCTTATTTAAATACCGCATGTTAAAAAGACTCCATATACTTTCTATTTGTTTTACATTTTCATTGAAGGCAGGATATCTTAATGTGTCTTGTTGATCCATAAATACTGTGTGTGTGTAGTGTTGTACAAGTCAAATTGCATAGTGAGGAAAGGCGAACAATCATTTGAAGAGGTACCATAACTTGTACAACCAGTTTCTGGAAGGCTGCAGTATATGTCAGGTGTTTTTTTTTCTGTGTAATGTGACTTGTGTCTATTAAAACATAATGTAATCACACCCACTGGTGTCTGTTCTTGCAGGAGTTATGGTAAAAGAGAAGTAAATAGCAATGTTTTTATGGTGACTCCCACGGGAACAAATTTTCATGTTTGCCTGAATAATGATTATTATTATATACAATATATAGCAGTATAAAGGATCATTAAAAGTAAATTACTGTCCCTATGTGCACCTTGGCATCTGGATACCTGTGATATATACTTATGATTTGATGTCCATTGTGATAGAAAACTTATGATTTGATGTCCATTGTGGTAGAAAACAAAAGAGGTTACCCAATTGAAGCAATTTTATTTTGGCAGGCGATATTACTTAGCACATAATGATAATTTGAATGTCTACCTATTTATTTCAATTTACCCTATTGGTAGGGTAACACACATGCTGTTATTTTTGCTGCTAACTCAGTGCTGCCCTTGGGCTTGGAACAGTTAGATGACCTAGATCAAATAAGGGATTAATGCATCTTTAACCATCAACCAACCATTTTATTATGCCTAATGATATAGAGCCAAATCACTGTAACTTGCTGTTGAGAGGAGGGTCCTTGGCCATTGGTGCCGCTTTACTCACACTCTTAGCTGACTACAGATGGGTAGTTAGTTGCTCCAGTACTCGAGTAACAATGCTGCTCCGAGGAAAGAATTTTCACAAAGTACCATGCAGCTAGAATAATGACACGAGAGTCAGATGACAAAGCAATAACAGGTGTATATTAACAGGAACCACATGCTAACTGTACCAGGTCCTGTTACATGATCATCTTATAAAGTAGGCTTTTGGTAAAATTGATAAGAATTCTCTTTTGCACACATCAGTATGAAAAAGGAATTCATTAAAGTAAAAGCAATAATGAGTGGGGCCAGCTAATCCCTGGGTATGACTGCAGTCTATGCTGCATTTCCCATTTAGTTTTTACATGCTATGGAAAACACCAATTAGGAAGCATTCTGCCTTGCTGCAAGATTAAGAGAATAATTGTTGATGTAGCACAGTGGGTAACCATGCATACCCCATGTCTGTGCAAAACCATTCTTGTTTTTATTTACTTCAAGCAAGTCAATGTATTTACTCGTGAGCCATGATGGGAATTTGTATGGTGAGAGCGACACATTAATATTTCCTATTAGGTTTTGGGTAGAAGAGAAATGGCTATTTTATCTGAGGTTGGTGAACAAAATGGCAGAAATCATATATTGATTATTTTACCATTCTAATATGATCTCTTCTTCATCTCCTGTCAGCCTTACAAAGACAACCATTATGAACTGTCTGCCACCAGATTGACCGTTATTTAAGAAAAATAGAGAAACAATCATTTAAATCGCGTTAAGATGGCACCTCACATGGATGGTATACATGCGTATAATCATTTTAAGCTCTAAAAAACAAAATAATATGTAGTCTACTTGACTAGCCTGCCTCCTTGATTTATCACAAATGGGATGTAGTTAGACATTTCATGTTGGTTTTTTATATCTGTATTATTTACTCAGATTAAGGCAGATGAAGGATTCTTTAACCACTAAGGAAGTTGTTATTAAATAGTGTTGATAAACAGCTCCCTGCATTTGCTTGTTTGCTTGAAGGCCAGGTGTCGCTGGCTGGTATTTATACCAAAGTGCAGTCCTGTGTTTACTCAAAAATCCGACGCTCATTAAATGTGAAATTCTCTGTGTTTGTTCTGGGCTGTCAAATGGAAGCAAGAGACATTTTCTGTGCCTGGTTTGTATAGAAGCGATAGCGTGTCCCATCAAACATTGATTTATGAGAGAATAAGTATGTATATACTAAAACACTGCATTCATTTGCAATAGTTATGGGTTAGTTTTTAATTTACTTTATACTTTGCTTGGGCTGTACACTGAGAAACTAGTAGAATTCATATAAATCTGTTAGATGATAGGAAATAACTAACTCAACTTGTTTATTTTATTATTTTTTTAACTCAATATCACCTTGAATTTATTTAGACTATTGTTCTAGGAGTTTGGTAAAAAAAAATGCTTCTAAGAAATGACTACCAACCTCTTTTAAAGGTGCTGTTCCGTATTGGACTTTTTCCCTTAACAGAGCGGTCACAACTGCGACTTGCAAGAGTTGAAAAAGTTTTGATGAGGGTCTCTTCAGACCCTCCTGAGAACTCTGGCTCCAATTGCAGGTTGAAAGAAACAGGTTTCTGCATTGGAACCATGCAAGTACAATGGAGCCAGATTTCTACTCACTATTGTGATTAGTAAAAACTAAAACCAAAATATTTTTTTAAAATATGGTAACATGTATAAAATAATTTTGCCACCTTCCAGTTGCCAAAAATTTATATAAAAATTATATATATTATATAAAAAATATTTTTTATGAGCAAGTCGCGATTAGCGCTTTATCTTAGAACACTTCTCACATGGAAAGAGTTAAAATACTGGCATACTTTAAAAACATGTATGATATGATGGGGTCAATTGCATTGGCCGGGTTCAACAATGTCCCAGTTAACACACAGGGAAGGATGGCCATATGTCTAATTTCCAATTTGAAAAATGTACACGTCCCAAATGTGACCCCCCCCAAACAACCCGACATACCCATGTATGTGGGGTATCACCGTAATCAGGAGATGTTGCTGAACACATATTGGGGAGTTGTGTGACAGTGGCATATACCAGGAGCTGCAAATTCATACCTAAAGTGCAACATGTGTGGGGAATAATACACACAAAAAATACTACTGCTACATTTGAAGGCTGGTGGTAGAGTTAGTACATGGAAAGAGTTAAAATACCAGAATTTGAAATACCCTGGGGTGTCTGGTTTTCAAAAATACATGGTTTTTAGGGCACACTGAATTGGCCCGGCTCAAAGATGTACCAAATAGGGCATGGGCAGTGGGTCACTAAATGTCAAAGTTCAACATTGAAAAATGCGCATGTGGCCCTTTTGCCCCAAACAGCCATGCAAATCCATGCATGGGGAATATCACTGTACTCAGGGGATGCTGCTAAACACATATTTGAAAGAATTACCAGATTAGGAAAAAATGGTTTTGTAATAGCAAAACGCTACTTGTGCTTATTTCCCCATAACTTGCAGAAAAAGGCAAAAAAAAACATAAAAACATTGAGTGTTTCTAAACTCAGGACGAATAGTAGAATCTATTTTTTCATTACCTTTTATTGATGAGTAAAAGATTTTTCAACTAAAAGTTTGAAACTAAGTTTGTTTTTCAAAATTTTCACCATATTTTATACTTTTTTAATAGTAAATAATATAAAACAATCAAAACAATGTCTTATAAAAAAAACCCATTCTTGTCCTGAAAAAAACAATATATAACTTGTGTGGGTTCGGTAAAAGAGAAAGAAGAAAATTACAGCTAAACACGAGCAGCGCAGAAATGTTAAAACAGCCTTTTTGTTTTTTTGTTTTTATTTGCCAACCGGCCCCACTGTAGCAGATTTGTAATTTCACTATTTTCTCTGAAGGAAAATATTTTTTTTAGAAATCTTTTTCTTAAGCAGCACTATATATATATATATATATATATATATATAATATATATATATAATATATATATATATATATATTCAGTTATGTAGTTAGATGAGCACTTTTTAATTAAAAGCTAATCAATCCCCTTTTTTAACATCTTTAAATACACATTCTCTGCAAGTGTGCCATCCTAATATAAATTGATTTGAACTAATATGTTCGTTTCATGCATGACTCATTGTTTACCCAATAGTTTGGCAACGGGCTTTGGGTCATCAATCATTTACATGTTATGCACTGTATAAACAGAAAGTCCCGTTTCACAGTGCCACCTGTTACAAAGCACGTAACAGGTAGTAGTACCTATAATTGAGAAAAATGCATTTCTTGTTTTTTATGTATTTTTTTTATTTGCCAATCTGCCCCCCAGATATGCCTTTTTGCCCCATACTTGCTACCCGTGCTCCGGGACAGTAGGTAAACGTCTGTACGTTGCGTAGCGGAGGTTGTCCGCCGCCTGCCAGAAAGGAGGATCCAGGTCCCTCTGGATCTTAGTCTTATAGTCAGACCTCTATTTGAGGTTGGATTGTAAGGCTACCTTGAATATAAGATGAGGTATAAATAAACCTTGTCTTATATTTGAGCAAGTGCAGTAAATAAGAGAGCATTTAAAAAAATTTTAAACATTTTTTGTCAATGTATTTGAAGGAAAAGCACTGCACATTTTATATTTTTAACTTACAGAGAATTAACCTTTTCATCATCTCTTCTTCAGTCAAAATCCAAGAATTTCCGTAAATGTTTAAGCCAAACATATTAGATAATATATGCAATGTGACTTCCATAGGAAAACAACGTATCTGCCCACAAATGAAGAAGATAACTTAATTTATGTCATTTCCACCTATGTAATAATTTGACTCTGCTCACATGGTTTCGGCAATCTTCCCTTTTTTTCTGGAACCTAACCATATTTAATTGCAGCTGGGTTTTTTGGGGGGTGTCTGATACAGTGTTACTTATTAACTACTGCTTTTGTTGATAAATAAAACTCAGGTCTTATGAAAAAAGTGCACTTACAGGTGCCCTGTTGCAGTGGAAAGCACCAATGTTTTTGAGAACCACTTGTTGGAAATGGCTTGTGCTAAAGCCTCATACCAGTATGGCCATTATATATATATATATATATATATATATTATATATAGTATATATATATATATACACACACACAAATAAGTTAAAGAGCACAACAACATATACACACAGGAAGGCATCTATATATACAGCGGTGTAAAAAAGAAAGCATATACTCAAAAATACTATGAGGTTTACTTAATATTTGATGATGGACCAACCTGATGTCACCAAAGCCCAAAATAGTTGAGACCTGTTCTGATTAAAATAAATAAGATTTGAAACTCTGTGTGCTGAATAGAATGGTCTTTGAGTGATCGCCTTTGCGCTAATGTAATGGAAACCATGCTGCTGCACCCTTTCAACAAATGCTGTGGTTTGGCTCTTTGCAGGTGTCACCCACGCAGCAGTATGGGCAGCTTGCATTTCATATCTAAGTGCTGCAGTCCCACCGGCGTTACGCACTTCAGCACAGGGAATCCTGCAGGGTCTCCACCTGGGGCTTGGCAGAGGGTGCGGTGCAATGATAGGAGGTGTTATGGTCAACTTCTTTGGTAAGTTCTATTTCATATTCTGTTACTTTTATTTAGAGAAGATGTTTGTTGTCTTTTGGACATTAACTAGTGAATAATTGGTAAGTTGACTTGAATATAGATATGTGGCTCGATATTTGCTGCTTTCGTAGCTTCATCTGAGATGACTTGGAGAGTGCAGCTCAAAACATATAATAAAAAAAAACTAGCTTGCTGTGCTAATAAAAACAGTTTAGTACACAATCCTGTATGAAGATGAGGGCTTGTTAAAAAGAGCCTAACAGCCCCAGCAATGCACAATGCAATTATTATTGCATATAAGTACTGTGGAGCTGTCCCTTTTCCTAAAAAGTGTCTACCCTTTTCTTTGCATCTGTCGGAGACTTAGAGAGGGCCAGTTAGTAACCTCAACTGGCCCTCTCTAAGTCTCCGACAGATGTCACCATACATTGTTTTATAGCCACCATGATTATGAAATCCAAAATTTGGAAACTGAATTATAAACTGGCAACAATAATATAATCATTTCATTTTTCAACTCAGAAAAGGAAAAAAGATAAAAAAAAATTATTAACAAAAGCAATTAATATATGTGATTGTAGATTGGAGGAACTATTGGTTAATACCTGTGAATAATTGGTTATTACTCTGTTTGATAGATCTTATCTTGGCAGCAATGTGTTGTTCACTTTTTTTTTTATCACAATTTCTTATTGTGTATATTACCTGTATGTTTTGTTGTCTTTTTTTTAATATAATAAAGATAATTTAAAAAAGTACATATGATGGCCAGAGTGATCCTTTAACTTAACCACCAACATTTAGTGACCCACCCTGTTATGTTGACATAAAAAATGTATCAAAACCAACTAAAAATCTCTGATATCTTTTAATGTCCAGGTGCGGCGGAAACATTTCGAGGTATAGGAATGGCATCTCTTGTGATTCTCCTGCTATTTTCTCTTATCCAGTGGGTAGCAATTCCTGACAAGGAAGAAGGTACTGTGCACATAAAATGAGTCAATAAGTAGACATTGAGGCATCTTATTAAGCTTTTTGTGATGTCACTAAAAGATGTGCCTTCCTACAACAGGTATTCCTGCTACACAGGCTAATATTCATTAACTAATGGCTGCCAATTAAACTGAATGGTACTATTCTCTAAAACAACTTGTCCCATTGATAACAAAGAAGGGTGAAGATAAAAGGGAAAAGGCACATCGGATTGAAGATAATGTTTTGCCCGCAACAATAAAAATGCACAAATCTTTTATGAAACAGTGGATGGGTTTGCATGTATGGCCTCAGCAGGGGGCTCCAGGGTCAATTCAAATAATATAGGGGAGAGGAGAAACCCCCAGATGGGTGCAATTTTATATGGCAAAGGGGCAGGAGAGGTGTCCATTCATTCTGACCCACGCAGCAGGATCTGCATTTACAGTCAATATTAGGGTCCAGAACTATAGTTTCAACGGTGAGCCTTTTAATTGATGAGGTTTTAATATCTGTTTATAAGAGCTACATAGGAATTCCCATTCACAGGTGATATGGATCAAGTTTTAAAAAAAAAAAACTAACTTTTGTTATTATGAGCTTCCCTGGCCAGGGCACCCGTTTCCCTTGCTAATATGGATATAGTAATTGGGCATAAATTGATAACATAGACAGTTGAGTTGAACCCCACTGTTGAGACAGAAATCCCTTGTGTGAAAGTATAAGAATGAAACCATAAGAGCTTCACCCCCACCAGTACAAACAAGGCCAATAGCAAGTAGTATACAATCCATTAGCATAGAGTAGTGGCCCTTGGCTTTAGGAGTGAGTAGGTAATTACTATGTCATTTAGGTCTCCGTAGAATGTCCAGAGCAGAATCCAGTTTGAGGCAGGGCAAGGGTTGGAGTCCAGAAAGTTACTTGGGTGTATACAATTTGTTCAAAAAGCTTGTAAGCAAGAGATAGTAAAGTAATGGGACTGTAGTTGGACAGATCAGTCTCAGAGGGCTTTTTGGAGATTGGAATTGCATGAAAGAGGATGGGACAGATCCGGTAGAGAGGGAGAGGTTGAAGATATGAGCTAGTGTAGGGACAAGATTAGATGAGAGATACTGCACATAGGGGATAGGATTGAGGGGACATATGGTTGGACAAGAGAAAAGAAGAAGAAGAGCATGAACCTCATCATCGGTGACAAGAGAGAATCGGTTTAATGTAGAAGAGGAAGAAAATGTATGGGGAAAATGGCTTTCTGTGTGCGCACACTCTTAATGCTTTTCTGTGATGGGGAAATGGTTGGATCATATATGTCAAATGGCCTACTATCTGTTATTTATAATTAAGTAGTTAGCATTCAGTTAAATCTTGAGCTGTGTTTTTAAACCTTCATCAGAAAAAGGCATATAGCTGTGTTAACTCAAGGGCTAATTGAATCTTTGGTTAAAGTCAATACTTTTTATTTGGCACAGGCAGAAAACAGATGTAAATTTACATAAACTTTCAGTACCTCATAGGTCTGGTCCTTTTTTATCTGAAAGTTTATGTAACTTTACATATTTTTTTCTGTGTTGTCCTTTAAAAGATATTAATTTAAATTGTAGGAAAAATCTTGCATTTGTATTTTGCTAACAACCTATTTGTGTCGTAGATGCCTCGATGCTGGCAGAAAGGATCCCTGTTCCCTCAAGCCCAGTACCCATAGCAACTATCGACCTCGTACCACAACATCCGGAGAACATCATGCCCGTCCAACGTAAACTTCCCCCTAAAAAAACAAAACACCAAGAAGAGCAGGAAGATGCCAACAGACCTGCTTGGGGTCTAGGCTCCTCACCCTGGGTCACCCTTGCATATGCATTTTGCCAGATAAAGGAACTACTGTCACTTGCCAAAAACAACCAGTTCTCTGAAAATCAACCTTTACAGGTAACACATGTAAAGGTCAAAGAAAAATGTTAAGCCATGGAGATTTACCTATAATGGACACAAGTGAGATTGTGCATTCCATTCCAGAAGTCATCAAACTGTGAGACAACAGTAAATCAAAATTACCTAAACCAAGTGAAAATTATTAAACAAAATCTCTGCACACCAGACTAGGATTTACTTAAGAGGCTTTACAGATTGTCTGATGTTGATCCTTCCAGACTGCAGGCTTGAATGTTTAATGTGCATATATACAGTCATATAATAACTTAAGTGAAACATGTAGGGTGTTAAAATGGTCAATAATCTTCGGATTTTTCTAATTTAAATGTATTGAAACAATTATGTATCACTGAGCAGCAGTCTAACTTGTATCCATAGACCTGATGTGCCTATGGCCCTTGAAAACTGACGTCCAGATATTGATTTTGACATTAAGTAATCCAAATATTTTTTTAACCTTTGGTTAACTTTTAACTCTCAACTCTCATGCTTGGGGTAAAACTCTTCGCAGAGAAAAATCAAAGGATTACATAGGATTGGTTTAAGTCCTAGTCTGAATACAGGACAAATGTAGAGAGAGAATAGGGCTGGCAAAAGAGTAATGGGTGTCTTTAGTAACAATGGACTTAGGCAGTATTTACACCCTGGAAAGACTCTTTATTTGTGTTAATTTTGGCAAATATGTATCGGACAGGGCCAGATTGTGCAAATTGATAATTGTTGCCCTCACCATCATTAGCTAAATTTCATGGCACAATGTTTTATTATGTTTACATATTGGGCTTGCCTCCTCCTTGGTCACAAATGGGCAGATTAATTGGTCAATTGCTTTTATCCACCATCAAATTCAATGTGTCTGACAGGTCGTGTTGGAATAGACCATTTTTCAGTTAGCATTTGCTGTTTCTTGTCTCTTAAATCATTTTTAGCTTATTTCACATTTAGTTGTTATTAAGCTTCTTTTTTCCAATGCTGCTTTGGACTAACAGTTAGCAAGAAAAAAATGAAGGTAAGGTGTCCCATTTGGTCTCTCTGTTGTGTGGGTTTTTAGGAATTTTGAAAGCATGGAAAAAATTAAACTTGCACCAATATATAAAAAGACTAGGGGCAGAATCCCAGTACAAGCTAATTTACAGTACAGGTTATTTATCTTTCTGACAGTTCATTTTACTGCAGATAATAAAGCATGTCAGGTGGACATACGAGACTCTATAGTAACCCATACATTTGTATCAAACGTGTTCTTCAAGCAGGAGTGGTGTTTGATGGCTGTAATTCACGATACTGCATGACTCTTCTTCAGCGACACTATAATCTGCATGCTTATCGTATGTGTATTCTAGATATTGAATCTGATGCACCCATTCTTGATTTATACTAATATTGCCCTATTTTTAAATTTACCCAGGAAAATGAGAATGATAATGGACAGACAACATCACAGTCACTGACTATGAATGAAGAAGCTGCGGCTCCAGTGCATGCTACCGTGATCCCTGATGTCCAGGAGCAAACTCATCAAGTTCCCCAAACAGAAGGAAATGCGTCTGATGCCATTTCTCCAGAAAACAATGTTAATTCAACATCACATTTAGAAGACACAGGACATTAGGTAGCTTTGGAGATGCTGAAGTAGTTACACACTGAATGTAACCGATACACTGAACGAACCACAGATAATTGGATAACAGTTGACAAATTGTATTCAAAGCTGAAAGGAAATCAGACTTCCAACTGTGTTTAGTACACAAAACAATCGTCTATTCTGAAAATGTATTTACGCACTGAAATGTGTAATGAATGTAAGATGAAATGTCATGATGCGGTTCAGGTGTAGGACCTTACCTGTTCGAGAAGCAGTAAAACTAAAAGCCAACTGTTAGTCTTCTTATTTGTGTCTCATGAGAACCATATTAACCCTGTCGGTGACCAGCTTTAAACCAGATAAATGCTATATTATTATTCTATGTAGTTCTTACGCAAACATCCCTACAAGATGTGCAGCTACACTCTTTTGATTCTGTTTAATTCCTGGGGTTCCAAAATCAATATCACAAAAGCTCTGTAATGGGTAACCCAATAAAGATAGAAATCATCTAGAAATTCTAAGCCCTAGGAACAAGGTATCCTAAGGTTATAAAACTGTCCTATTCATGCCAATTCTACAAATTGATTAGTTCTGGGCTCATGGAAAAATCCAAAGTCTACATGTTGAACTTACACGTTAACGTGAAATTGCATCATTTTGTAGTTTGTTGGTGTATATATTCTTTTATTGGTGCCTTTTAACAATAGATCTAAATACTCATGAAGTGCTGAAGTGTTTTGGACATGTACTCTACCTGGGTTTTGGGGGAAGTAACTTTGTAGCTGATCATGTGCCTGCTGAATTTCAACAACAGAACTTGTTTTAAAATATTTAAATAATTTTTGTAGGACACATCCTGAGGGATTATTACCATATAATGATCAATTTCATTGAGAAAAATTGTGATGGTATAGAATCCTCAGTACACTGGGGGACAGTGGCCTTCAAAGGCTTTTCACTGATCTTTATTTGTGATGTATAAACTTACTTCTGTATGTTAAAGTACTAAATATGCTGTACATCATTCACAAATGAAACCAAGCCGTACTCGACTATGAGAGTTTGTCCACATTGGTGGAAAAAAACACTCCAGATATTTTTCATCATGTAATACTTGTACTTTACTCAAAGTTGGGTAGCCTGCTTTAGTATACAGCTCTCACGATCCCCCGTCAGACCTGGCTTGGGACTTAGTGGCTGTAGTTAACTATTTATTGTTCCCTTCTATTTAAAAGAGCAGCTGGAGGGATCTTAGAATGGTGAGGCACAGGTAGGTATCTGTCAGTTAATAGGCTTTCCTGAAAAACTGGGTCTTAAGGGATCTTTATAAAGTGATGGAGGTAAGTGTCGGATACGCCGGTGTAGGGCTTTCCAGAGCATGGGGGTAGCCCTAAAGCAGTGTATGTGTATAAGTGGTAGAAATAAGAAGTTTAAACGCGTCCGGTATCACTCAGTTGAAATGTAATTATTTATCATACAGGTATGTTAATGAATGTTCTTACAAGTTTACTTGTGCCACCATAATCCCATGTTCTAAATGAGGAGTGACGGTGTTTCTGATATTTGATAATGTACAATGTAGTTTTGGTACTATCACTGGGGAGAATATGATGCAAAATGTTGTACTTTTCACAACAGATTGGTGGAGAATCCTTGTAAATATTTTAAAAATATAGCAGTAGTCCACAATATGACTTCTATTTGGGGACCAACTTGTAACATTGTCAATGTAGTCTATTTAAATAAAACCCTGGCAAGTATGAGCAAACTTAGCTTGGTTTAAACCTTGTCTTCACCTCATCTAGTATCTGTCTTGTTAATGGTCATTCAACAACATAGCCAAGAACATCACCAATTCAAGAATTACTGGCTGTTCAGGGCATAGTCAATATTGCCTGTATTTCTAAACTAGTGTCAGATCTACTTTGACCTTCCAAATGTCTATAGTCATAGATACCTCCGGCACCCCACATTTAAGCCTTAATTGGCAGGACATGGTGTGGTCATAACCATACCTGAGATATTCATGTCGCTGGCCCTTCTAGAGTTCTCCCTTGCCTGCACCCTTTAGAAAACAGTGGTGGGGGCTTGGTTAAGGAGACAGGGCTAACTCCCAGAAGAATGTAGATAGGCTAGTAGCATATAGGATCAGGGCAGGACCTGGAGAAAATGATGCTGCCTTATTTGTAGATTTAACACAGACCCTGAGGCCCAGTAATGAGCCTTGTGACATGCCTGCAAAGCATATTACTTTTGAAGTAATATTACTTATGTGTTTCATAGCAAAATATTGATCCAGAATGCTTGTAGAAGCTCAATACATGTTTATGTATTCTCAATAATTGTACTTTTCAAAGTGAGGCAATGGAATTGTAAAATGGAATGTAATACTGTATCCGGTGACTGTTTGTACTTCTGATACATTATATTGTTTTAAATTAGATGTTTCAAGATATTACTTAGTGTAAAGCTGATATGACTTGAAGGGGGTGGCACAGGTTAGTCCAAAATACTTGTCACGCATCATTGTTCTGTATAGTAAAATAGCTCTACATTCAGCACACCAAGTACGGTATTTGAGGTCAGTGCTACAGATTGTATGTAATCTAAGGACGTAGCTTAAATGTGTGCAATACGATCACATGTTGAATTTTAAAGCAAAACTGTCATACTTGTGGATATTAGATGTTAAACACACAATATAGCTTTATTCTGTAAGTGCCTGTAAAATATTCACAGAACTGCAGGAAAAAGGTTAGTTTGTTATAAAGTAGTATTGTCATACTGTAATGTCATTAAGGTACTATAGATGTAAAACGTAAATATGGACCAGCCTTACAAATTACAAATGCAAGCACATAAGCATAAACACATACATGTATGTGGATAAACAATTCAATTTAATTGTACCCTAAAGCAAATTATATGATAGCAGTGTCTGTCATCAGGACCTCCCAAAACAGTGGCCTAAAGGGGCCCCTACAGATACATCTCCATGGATTTGATACCTTTCTGAAACTCCCAACACCGATTTCTTTAGAAACTAGAACATTATACGTTACTCTAGGTGATCTTGCCATTTTGTCTAAAATCCCCATAGAGATAGCTGTCCTCTGATATTTCTACGCTAGCTTTGTTGGATATTAGTTATGCAATCTTGACGTCAAACACATATATGTATGTCACTACTGCTTTAACTAATTGTGCTGGTGCTAGGAAGAATACCCTATTAAACTAACCTTTGCAATGTTAATGTTTTGTTTAGTACCTTCTTTTGGCAGTTTCATACCAAAACTAATGGTTTGAAACAATGTTGGAAAGAATCCCACTGTGTAACTGCCTTACAACAGATAGAACTGGGGATGGAATGTTTTCCTTATGTATATGTTGTAGTCAATTCACTGCTTTTTCGTACTTGAAAAGTTCTAACAATGAGTCTAAAGTTCCCTTTGAGGTGTGGATTGTATTTATTTATATATATATATATATATTTCTGTACTGCTACAGTTGTTAAAGAAAAAAGGGTTTTTTTGGTTTTTTTTTGACTGAATAAAATATATTGACTGTTTTTAATTTTAATAGAAATCAATTTTTTCTAGATTTAAAGAAAAAATGCATGGAAAATGAGTAACTAGATAAGCGAGTCATGTCGTATAGCTGAATTTCCAACTTAAAGTTGGCAGGAGAGTTACAGTTATAACTCGTTAACATACAGTGATGTTGTAACGGTCCTGGAGCGGAGGATCCCAGGAGCAGAGAAGAGAATAAAGCATGTTTTAGGAAGTGGTGGAGTGTTTCACCCTCCAACTACCATTTTTCGAGGGTTGAGCTGTGGGACTAGAGATAATCCACACAGCAAATAGGCAAACGGATAAGCAGACAACAACGGGGATAAGCAGATTAGAGTAGTCAGGTCACGGTCCAGAGTCAAAAATGCAGGCAACAGGCAATAATGGTCAGAGAAACTAGCAGAGGTCAATCCAGGCAGAGTTCGGGAATAGTCGATAAGCAGGCAAGGTTCAGATAAATCAGCAGGCAACAGCATAAGCAATAGAACAAACACTAGGTAAGTGTGTACCACACAAGGCCTCAGAGAAAAGGAAGTAGGGGTTTAAATACCAGTCAGTAAGCTGAAACCACTAATTCAGAGCAGACTCCACCTTAGGAATTAACCCCTCTCCAGGTATTATTATATTATTATATTAGGTGGTCGAATGTTGGTCTGCCGGCCCATGGACCAGCTGGCCCACCGGGAAATTTCCTGGTGGGCCAATTCGGCCCTGCCCGGGGATCTGTTTTTCTCGACTGTTAGGCCCCTGGGTGGGCTTGGCGTTACTTACGGGGTGGCAGCCAGGGATTCAGGCGGCTTCTTCGGCAGGGAGAGACTCCAATGATGCACTTCTGGGCTTCTGGCCGCCTCGGAGGGCGTCTGAGGTAAGTGTTCGCAAGACGAGCCCTGGCCTGGGTACTTCTACATATTGCGTCCCCTCCAGAATTATATCCTGAATAACCAGGCAGTCCACTACAATACAAAAATCCTTGGTTGATTTGTTTAGGCTGCCACTTAAAAATGATATCAGTCTGTAAACAAATGAACAAGAAGTGCATCGATAAACTTGTGAAGGAATGTTTGATCACATATTACTTCTTCTATCAAACTTTCGTAAGTGATGCCACACGGATTACTGTGTGCTTTGCAAGAGTGGCTAAAATACGATGTATTCAGAAACTAGAGAAATCTTGGTTTTATACAAATATCCCATTTGGTCAGGCTGCAAAATCATTTTCTCTGTTCTTTTGCCTGCCACTCCAGCTGTAATGTTGGTCTCCTTAATTTACCTGTTTCTGGATTTTATACTTCAACATGTAGTTTCATCATCAGGACATCATAGCCATCATCATCATCCTAACGTTCTGGTTTCCACTAATCTGAGCATAGCAAAATCCTTACACCTCCAGGAAATCGATATTCCTACTCTTCTGCATCTTCCCAAAAATGAATGTGTGTGTCATTCCTTCTGAAGTGGACAAATCCTTTTTTTTAATAGATCGTCCTGTATTCAAATAAAAAATAGGATAACGTTTATAAGTTACTTTGTGCTGTGTATTACCCGGAGGAGGATATTGATATTTTAGGTTTGGGCCACCTTTTCTCTGTATGTTTGCTGCTTTTGGTGATCCTGTAAAGGTAAATTTATATGACAGGGTAACCCTTTTCATCTGGTTATTTAGGTATGGGCTTACCAGAGAATGTCCTTCATCAGAAACAATTCCAGCTGTTTTTGCTAGAACAGTTGAGTCTATGATTACCACTTGGGATATACCCAGGACTTTCTTCTTTTCCACAATAGGCGTTGAATAAGGTTTCCAAAACACCGGGTTCCAGTCCCGTAACCTGCCCATTCACAGGATTATTACTAGACATCAAAACTCGTTTATGTACATGGTTAGCTCTCTCAATGCCTGGATGAACTTGGGTCTGATTCTATGTCAGAATGGTTCCAGGACGTTGTCACTGAATGTGTAGAGCTGCAACACAGAGTGTAGTTATCAGTAACAAAATGAAAAAAACGCAAGAAAAAAACAAGCCAGTTTCCATAGGCTTACTGGGATCTTATTATAAAGGCCACAAAGTCTTTGCTTCAGAGAAGGCATATTTAGAGCAAACAGGTGTATCAGTGGAAGTCTCTTTCTCACCTGATGTCTGCACATCGTCTGTTGGACATGACTGACGTTTAGACATAGTGTCCTGCTGGCGGTTTTCCTGCGTCCGCACATTTGTCATTATCAGCCATTGAGAGTAAGTTAGAGGTGGTTTCTGCTCCATGCTGAATATCACAAAATAAAGGAATAGGTTTCAAATTGTCAATACTCACAGTTCTGTGATGGCCATGTCTATCAACTATAATGAAAGAGCATTTATTAATAATAGTTTCCATCTCTGAGGGAGGCTTCCAACGTGGTCATAAGGGCTTAGCAATCTGTATCCTCTCGTGGACAAAGTGGTCAACCTGTGGAGTGCATGCATGTGTGGTACCCTGGTACATATGCAGGACTCCTGTTAAAACTCCTGTTAAAAGGATAATTGTTCTAGTCTCCCTGGTGCAGAAATAAAAGAGTCAATGAAACCAGTACACAAATTCAAATGGCGTTTCACGTGAATTTGAAGCAGGAATACTAATAATACCCAATTGTACGTGAGGTAACAATTGGTACCACTGTGTGGGACAAGAATACAATAGCTTGGTCATTTTATTTTGGCATTTTATCTTTCCACAACCCCACTGCTTTGAGGATAGTAAGGGGAGTTAAAGTCCCATTTAATAACTAAACCATGAGCCCCCTCTTGGGTTTTCTCAGCTGTGATAGCTGGACTATGGTCCTAGTGTAAGGTGTTCACTTTTCCAGCACCTACCAAAAACCAAGTGTGGTGTTCACTAAGTATACCTAGTACAGGCAACACATAACACATCAACACATAAAACATATAGGTAACCATGAGAAGTGGCAGTGGGCCAATATGATCAAGATAAATTAGGTCAAAAGGTTTGTTAGGAATTTCTCTTACAATAATTGGTGAATTTTGATGGTTAGAACTATTAACTAACAAACAAGGTTTATAATTACCCACCACATATGACATTTTTTCCCCTGTGGATGACCAATACTTGCATGTGCCTTATTGGCAATTGGGATCCTTTGATCTTTAGGCGGAAGGATATAATCAATTTCCTTAATAGTGACAATACAGTGTCCACTTTATATGCATATGCTTTTGGATATCCAGGTGGATTAGATCTGGAATCCAAACAGACATTCAACTCTGCATCGAGACTGACTGGTTTTGCTTGTGACCTGATTTTAACTTGGTTCACAGCATATTTTTGACTAACAGCTTGTGCGAGAGAATCAACAAACTGATTACCCAGTGTGTGAGCAGACGAACTTTCTATGTGCTGGTTCATGTACAATTTTAATATCAGGCTTGTGAATGAGAAAAGAAGAATTTGTTTTCCATTTAGTAATATGTTTTAACGGCTTCTTTTTTAGCCGTGAGAAAACCATTTGATCTCCATATAGGAAGATCTTCTTTAGCAGATCGTGCTAAAGAGGCAAGAACAGGACCCTTATCAATAAAGGCTTATTTTAATGCAAAAGCCAATTCATACATATCTGCATTTTGTGACGAATGATCAGACGTTCCAAAGTTTTTAACAAACTCAGAGTTAACTGCTGAGCCGTCAATGTAATATAGACAAGTACAAAAATCAGTTGGATGCTTTTGCAGTTCCCACTATACAATGTTGGAAGATAATCCAACACGGGTAGTGTAGCATCATACACAAAGTGAAGCTGGTAGTCAGTCCTAGAGTAAAGTTAACCATTTCCGCCTCAACATTTAAAAGACTGTTTCTCAGGAATAGTTTCTTTCTGAATTGTTGCAATTGAAGCAACTTTAAATATCCTGACCTTGAGCTAAGTCTATAGACTTCAAAACAGCTACTGTAACTGCAGTAAGTAACTTTTCTAATGGAAAGTATGTTCTTTCTGTAATTGTAAATACATCTGATAAAGGTGCAATCAGAACTGTTTCAGTAGAATTGTAAATGCTTATGGATGCTGCTTCGGAAGAAATACTAACATACACAGATAATGGTTGTGTAGGCTCCCTTTGTGTTAAATAATCAGAATCATTAACAGCTGTCAACAAATCTTGTAAAGCTTTTTTCTTCATATTCCACTGAAAGGGAGTGTTAGTTTGTTGTGATCTTATTTCTCGTGAAACAGTAGCATGTAATGGTGCTATTAGAATATTAACATTTGGAATGAACAACATTGCGTAGTTAAAAAGTCTGATAACGCTGCATAATTGTTTCAAATTGCATAGTCTTTTTTCTTTGTAATTATCAGACAATCCATTGCCATTATGTGTAATGTCAAACCCTAGGAAGGTAACAATCTGTGATGTATCCTGCTTTATGCAATGTATCTAATAATGCAATATGTTCATCTTCACTATAATGCGATAGATCATCAACATACACTTCAAAATTAGGAAATGCAGATAACAATAATACTTCAACGGCTGTGAACAAAACTGGGGAGCTAACCAATCCTAGCCAAGTCTACACATATTGTTTCCCTTGCCAAGTAAAAGATGTAATCCAATAACTATGTGGATCAATGGGGTGGCATGAAAGCATGAAGCCAATCTACCTTTATTCTCTACAATGAACTCTGCTATTTGTTGGTTTATAAGAGATTCAACATGTACTTTAACTGTTAAATCAGGTATTTGTCTTTCGGTACTCTGTTACCTGAATAAAATGAGTTTTTAAAAGCAAACATCTTTAAAGCAATAAGGAATTCTGTATCTAAATTAGGATGTTCAACCAATTCCAAAGAAAGCCATTTTCCATGTATCTTTAAGTTTGTATAAAAAGATGAATATGACTCTTCTCCTTCTAACGTTTGAACAGAAACAGAAAATTACATTTCGGCTTGTGTATAAAAAAATTCCAGTATAAAGATTGTCCCTGCACAGTATTTGTAATTTTAAATTCTACATTTGAATGTTAGTCAGTCTTTCTTTTCTTCAGACTCTGGTGCAGGAGAATCTAAGGTCTTCTTAATTTTATTGACCTCATTGGCAGCGGGTATAGCTGCAGATGCTGTAACTGTTTCTTCTACTCTGTCTTCCCTTTCAGAAGTTCTGTTAGACAAAGTATTTTGGGATCTCTCCCTTGGTGCACATATCTATCAGGGGTACAAATGAAAGGGTGTAAGCCATATCGATTTTTGGGTTCCTGTCTTATTTCCTTCGTTAGGGGCGTAGATGGAGTTTCTCTTTTTCAGGCACTTCTCTTTGTACTGCTTGCAGCTGTGACCTTGCATGTCTGTGTCAGACTGTCTAGCACGAGAATTACCATTTTTTCTTTTTTCCTCCTGTGTATAACTGGATGTCCCTTCACCAGCTAAATCCTTGCCTAAAAGAATATATGTATTTTTTATTATTTCGGGGACCTTTTCACAACGTTCCTCAACAGGAAGTCTTTCTAAATCTTTAAACAACCCCAAACTATCTCATGATTATTTTGAGTGCATCTTAACCCCAGAGAATATGCTGCAAGAATGTCACTGGACCTGTGAACTTGTGCTAAAGAAGCCACAGTAACTTTTCCATGAGTCTTTTCATATAAGGTACTCAGGGCCGGCCCAAGACTTGACACCCCCCCGTGCCGACGCCGGGGGGCGGCATTTTAAACTTCATCGACGGCATTATCTACCCTTACCCCCCCCCCTGTACTTACCTGTAAACAGTCCTGCAGCGAGTCTCCCTGCTCTGACACGGTGCCGGCTTGTAATGCTGAGCGCTGGAAATTGACGTCACTTCCGGCGCTCAGCATTACAAGCCGACACCGAGACCGAACAGGGAGACTCGCCGCAGAGGAGAGAGGGGCGCCGAGCGGGTAAGCGAAAACCACTCGGCGCCCCTCTTTCTCCTCCGCTTAAAAAAAAAGCTCTTGGGGCGGCAAAGTGCCGCCCCTTCAAAAGTGCCACCTGGGGAAATTGCCCCACTCGGTTCCATTGTAGGGCTGGCCCTGAAGGTACTCACTATAGAATTCCAATCTTTAGCTTCCTGGAGTGTAATAGACAAACCGAAAGGAAGGAAGCAAAGCATTAACTAAAGCTTCTTTCTGTGCAGGTGTAGGATATACACCCTTGTGTATTACAGCCAGCCAGCTCCACATTGTATATTTATCCCACCACCCAAAACCCCATTTAGTATTGATTTATGTAATGCCCCCAGCCAGCATCCCTTGTGAATTAAGGTCGACACACCCTTGTGTATTGCCCCCAGCCTTATTCTTACACTTGCTACCAGAAAGTAAACCAAACCATTTAAGCAAGGATAATTTAACACCAAGTGATGTCATTGGCAGAATTCATTTTTCCATGTATGCAGCCAGAGCACAAGATTTAATGGGATCTCCATACCAAGGATTACAATACTCTATCGGCGTCCACCTTGATGAAGCGGATAAAGTTTAAGGACATTAAGAAGTTCCTAAGGGACACCAAAACGGACTACAAATGGGGCTTCCCGTTAAAGCAGTCTTTTACAGTCTGGAAGACATTGAAGGAGTGGAACATGGCACCGCCAGGAGAACCGGCTACCGGCAACACACAACAGAAAGATCACTACAATGTGGGAGCCAGTGAAAATCTCTTAGCGAGGAAAGCTTGTCAGAAGAAAGATGGAAAACTTTATCAGGTTGTCCTGTTATGTGATACTCTGATATTGAGTAACTATGCTTGTAGAATGTTTTCTAAATAACTGTGGACATTATGCACACAAGTTAACCTGCTATATGGGGTAAGACAGCGCTATTATAAAATGTATAATAAGTGTTAAGAAAATGGTTTCTGCAAGACACTTTTATTATAATGGGATCCACTCCAAACTATTTACCAGGGGTTGCCGTGGAAAGTCGTGTCAGACCTGGAAAGATTGTTGCGTATCAGATACAAAAAACAAACAAAAAAACCCCCATGTACTCTTTATAGATACTTACTGAGAGCAATAACGCTAAATTAGATCTCAGTAGGCGTTGAGTATGTTATGGAGGACACCCAAATGAAGGACAAATCCTATTACTACAGAAATGTATGAACAAGCTTTAAAAACAGGCCCACAATTATGGCAGGGTAGTATGGCAATGTAGATTTTCAAGAAGACACACAATTTGCCCTACCTAGCAAGAGAAATCAATGAACCCTAGCTCCAGAGAATTTACACAGAGTGTGCCGAAAGCAAAGATAGATAACACCACTTGGTCAGGCGATGTGCTGCTGAAAACAATATCACAGATATTCCCAAAAGAGGTTCGGGTTCCTGGTGCTTGAACGCCTCACCAAAAGACTGCAATTTTCAGAAAACAGATCTGGAAGAGAGATAGATCAAATACTTCATCTCACAAATGCTTATTTCAACAATCCGGCTTGTGCATAAAGAAATCATCAGAGTATTACACTAATACATAGTGTAATACAGGGGCGCAAGTCTAAAAAAGGACAGAACAAAGGGATTAAACAAACTGACTGGCCAACTATATCAGTGCACAAAGCTGTACCTGCAGCGTAAAACACAACAGGGAGGACCAAGGATGATACAAACAAAATAAAATAGAAGACTATTGCTAGTGAACAGGTTGAAGAGAAGGCAAATTCAATCCAGAATACCTTATCTATTCTCTAATAAAGGACACAAATTACATAATCCTATTGGTAATGCAAATTAAATAGAGGCATTCTACCAATCGCTTTACAATCTAAGGAGACAGATCTAGAATCCAACCGGAGGACCACAAGACAGACTTACATTTAACCCCTTACATTTTCTTATTTCCTATTTACTCTACCCACACAAATTATAATTTTTTTTTTTTGTCAAGAAGGGCTTTATTTAGATACCATTTTTTGATCATATAATTTCATTTCCAAAAACGAAAGATGGAAATACAGCACTCAGTTATGAAATGGTGCACGAGCCAGGGAATCACCAGTCCCTCCAATATATATAGAATAAAGAAGCAGTGCAGGAATGCTGAGCCTCTGCTTCTTTATTCTATAAAAATACAATTGAAAAATCTTTTGTAATTCAGCAACATCTTCTGAACACAGTGATACCCCCATTTGTTGGGTTGTTTGGGAGGTAAAACGCCACATTTGGGAAGTGCGCATTTTTCAGCTTGGAACTTTGACATCTGTTCATTTGGTCCTTTTGCACCCATGTCCTATTTTGGGACATCTTTGAAGCTGACTGATTCAATTTAACCCATCAAACCATATATTTTTTTAAAAACTAGACACCCCAAGGTGTTTCAAATGCTGGTATTTTAACCCCTTCCATGCACTCATTCTACCTCCAGCCCTTGCGGGCCCCTGATGCTGAACTCACTGTTACTGAATGCCTTGGCATCGAGGCATTACAGTAGCACCATTTAAGCAAAGAAAACTTTACATCAGTTTCTCTGCTGAATATAGATGCCAACAATTGAAGAAATATACCAATTCCAATGAGAAAACATTTGAGAAAGAACAGAAATAAAATAAGGATGAACAAATAAAATGTTTTGTAATTTATTCTGTTATTTTTATTATAACAATAAGTTGAGTAAAAAAAGAGATACCGTTACATTAGAAAATCCTATTGAATGACCAGAGACTACTGATATGCTATTTAGAGGTGCTGCAAACCCAAAAAAAACTCACTAAAAAAACTACACAAGGAAAATGTAAAAAGTAGAGTAAATTATCATTTTCTACCTAGGAAATTTGGCTTTTATTGTTGTATAACCTACAAGGTGTGTAAAGTGGCAACAGTTCTTTTGTAGAGATTTAATTTAATTAAATAATGGTAAAAGTTTTAAAACTAAACATTTTCTCACATGCTCCATTTTGTGTCGTGACAAAAATCCCAATGGCATTACCCTGGAGAAAATATAGGAAAATGTAAAATGCAATGGGTGTTCAAGGTAAACATCCTGAATTGTGTGTATATACCGTATATTCTGGCGTATAAGATGACTGGGCGTATAATACGACCCCCAACTTTTCCAGTTCAAATACCGTATTTGCTCGATTATAAGTCGAGGTTTTTTTCAGAGCAAATGCTCAATTAGGCAAATAGGTCTGACTATGAGACGACTAAGATCCAGATCCCCCACAGGCAGAGTGGCACATAGGGGGTCAAAAGGCATATCATGGGGCACAGTGGCATTTAGAGGGTTAAAAGCATATCATGGGGCACAGTGGCATATAGGGGGTATAAGGCATTTCTGGGGCAGATGTGGAGTAGGGTGGAAAATAGAAGGAAATAAAACCAAAATATTT
>VKOC01001075.1:0-60409 GCA_009364415.1 Spea multiplicata | reverse complement strand
CCCCTGTAGCGACGCCACTGATGGCAGAGAATGAATTAAGCCTATGCATCAGCATACTTAAAACACTGTATGCTCCTAAAACCATGTTCGCCAGGGTGATGCCCAGATGCCTTGAGGTGACCCCCAAATGTCTCCAACACGACTCTGCTGTCTAAGTCAGCTCTGTACAATAGAGCTATCAAGTGTACTGTGTTACAAAACGTATAATAATAATAATGAATGTCCTGGGAATAGAATTTCACACAAATGCTGATAAATGTTATTTGAGAGGGATTACATAAAGATTGCGCGTTGTAATTTGTAAATAAACTGGTAATAAACGGCATTATAACAGAGTATAGTTTCTGTTAAATGTATATGTCCTCTCATCTGCAGGTGATTGATTAGGTGCACCGTTAATTTGTTACAAACAGAAACATTTCATCAATTTATTTGATGATGTAGCATTTATTGCAGGCTGTAATCTCCAGAGAAGTGATTATTTGCTAGAAATGCTGCGTTCAAAAAGGTACTTGCTTTATTACACAAAGAAAATGCTTTGCAGATGTTAAGTTTATGATGCTTAAAGCCGTGTAAATATTTTCTGGAATGGTGTTGGATTCATTTTGGGATCCATTAAGGATTCACAGAGATAAACTATTTTTATATAGGAGCAACATTATGACATCACACACCAGATTAATCAATTTATGATCATAAGCACATTACTGAACTGCAATGAGTGCATTAACAATGCAAGAGTAGATTTAAGGGTTAAGCATGGAATGGTTTCAATTGGTTTTACTTTTTAATTCTTTCTCAATTTCACGCACTGTTTCTAAAATCTCTCTCTCAACATTTATGGTGATGAAAACTTCTGGATCTGCTGGAGGCTCCAATGTTTGAAACTGGGACTCTAGCAATGTTAAAGGCATGAAATGTCCTTTTCGTTTCTGCAGCCTATTGGAGATAATGTCTAGTGAGCCTTGCAAATGAATGAACAACGTATCAGAGGAAATGTCGTTTTTCCCTTCTTGAGGATTTTCATCCATAAGAGGATTCTTCCCTGTTGTCAACGTCGTCCTGTAGGCCCTTTTCAAAGCTGAACATGCCAGCACAATGTGATGCCCAAATGATTTTTCTCTATGAAAATACAGAACAGAGAACATCATTCTTTTTTTTGACCCAAGTCCTATATATTATATATATATATATATATATATATATATAATAGATAGATATATGATATAAAACCTAAAGTCTACTAGTCTACATGTTGCTCATTTTTAAAACTTTCTTATTATATACAACACATTCCAAAAACCAGTCTACAAGTCAAAAAAAATAATGGTCAGGGAGAGGTGTGGTAACCAAAGCATCCGTTTATATAGTGCAGACATGATAGAGTCATTGTTCTGTATTATTATTAACGATAATCCCCTTGCATAGGGGAATTGGCTTACCAGTAAAGGTCCTTAGCTCCTTATAAAATGTATCCGGTAATTTTAGTGCAGGAAAGCAAATCCAGCTTACCTTGTTATTACTTCATGCAATTTGCAAAGCCACGGGTGCCTGTCCTGTAAGGCGGAAATTCATTTCATTTTAAAACTCACTGTACATTTGGTCGACAAATGCTTAAAGCAGAATCCACTTTCCCTTAAACCAAGTTTAGTTTTCCACAATGTAAGTCAAAGATGTGGGCGATACACAGCAATACCCATGCATTGTACATATATCTAGCTTGTTGGCCAGTTCACTAATCCATAATAAAATATCATAAACATGGAAAAGATATCTGCTGCTATCAGAGGATTCCAAATGCCCCATGTTGTTTTTTGCCACATCGCTTGAGCTATTTTTCCTTTTTCACCTTCTCTCATTTTTATCTTGTATTTCCAACTATACTTTATAGTGACCTGTTTTATTACTGTTACTGTTTTCACCATATCGAGTTTGCTCTCCAACTTGGTAAATATGACACTTATCAACATCTTAATTTCTTCATAATTGCTTTTCCACCACATTTAATAACTTCCATCCTTAAAGATAACCATTTTATCACTTGCTTTGCTGACTCTGTTTCTGCTCCTCATGTTGCTAGACCTATTACTCCAGCTGAGGTCTTGAGCATAAACTATATCTGTTATATTCTTTTAATATAAGGCTGAAGTCATTTTACTGTCTTAAGCTGCACACTTTCCCAATCCTTGTGCTCTGCTCTTCAGAACTGCCGAAACCTGTGATTTTGAAACAAAATGCAGTATGACTATTCTTACAGTCTTAACATCAATGTCTAAATGTTTCCCTAATGACTTCTCACAGTGATTTGTCCTGCTTACCATTATTGTGCAAAGATGTGAATGTGCAGCCAGTGATGTAGGGCCACAGTGGAAACCAA
Organism: Spea multiplicata; assembly: GCA_009364415.1. Lineage (NCBI taxonomy): Eukaryota > Metazoa > Chordata > Amphibia > Anura > Pelobatidae > Spea > Spea multiplicata. The sequence continues at coordinate 58,032 of VKOC01001075.1, read as the reverse complement.
ATATTTAGTCTTCTTCTTCTGTGTTCTAAGTGGCAACTAGAAGTCACAGTCCACTGTGCCTTGCTAAAAATAAATCTTTGAGCACCAGGCTCCACTGCTGAATTTCTAGTGGCCAAAATCAAATTCACACATGCACAAAAATAACAAAAAAACAAAAACATACCAACCCATGGCATGGACTATAAAGAGATACTGAGAACCTGTACTGTTGGAGAACTTGAGGGCTAAAGTACTACATATAACATCTCAATGTACTTTATTAACCTCAATTTTCTTTTCCTGCCTATGTTCCTTTTCAGGATCTTATAAATATTTCACACATCATGAACATCAAGAAAAAAACATCTAAAGATATGGGTATATTTTACATATTATGTGGTTTTTTTCCATGACACATTAAAATCTATTACGGCAGAGAACAACTTCTTCCTATTCAAACATTTATGTTCTGCTTATTGTCATGAGAAGAAGAGATCACTACGGTTCAAAAAATTTACTGTGTTGGCCCAATAAAAGGTGTTGTTGACATAAGTCTGTCGCCCCCACCAATCTTGAGTGGACAAGTTGGACATCACTGAGAACCCTGAATTGCTCCAAATTCATTTTAAGTGGCAATGCACATGCTTACATGTTCCCATGACATCATTCATGTTTATGTTTACAAGATACTGTTGTTTTTAATGACTTATTGTCATTGTTGATGCATTTAGATACTTACTTGTTACTCTGTGTCTTTAAGTACACTAAAAGTGAAATGTACCTAAAATATTAGTTCCAAGCTACACATGTACCGTAATAGAAGAAGGAACTGGGTGATGTGATGTTGTAGTGACTTAAGCTCTCCTGAGAAAGTTTCCTTCTAAACCATTTTTCTTTTGGATGCAAGCAGAACTTGTCACAAATGATAAAGATGAATGATAGGTTTCTCAGTGCCATGTAATGTGCTCCAGGACCCCTGGAGGAAATGTCACTATTGTTCATCATTTGTTCATCATTTATCAATGCCCTGTCATCACCTCTGCTAACAATTTAAACAACACTGTATTCCAAGGATGACAGGCCAGGAATCTACAGAAAGTTCCTTCAAGCAATGTCTTGGGGTAGAGCACTTGAGATTACTAGCCAGTAACAAACACAACAATATGGAAAATAAAAGGTACTTATGCCAGGAAACAGAGCAATAGGCACCGTGATCATATGACACTCCAGTCATCATATTCCCTTCAATGCATATGATAACCATAGCCAAGTGTCCCCTTTACAATTATTTTTATGTATTTTGTTTTCCTGCCTGTGATTGGCTGTTTCAAATGGTCAAAACTCAAGTGAAAACCATACTCCAAAGGGTTGCGATGCGCTGCAACTCTGGAGCAACCTCCTGAAGGAGTGTCCTTTTAACCTAAACAAACACACATCTATCACACTGGACATATCCAGGAACATATGATCAACTGTGCCAAGGATTCTAAGTGCTGTACAACATTTATTATCATTCTAAGCACCATAATTGAACAGCGATCAATGTTCTATCCAACATAACAATGCGAGAATCTGCAATGTCCTGCCAGGATAGAAGGTGTTACCGTAGATAAGCTTTGTGTCTGACTTCACTATTATAAGCACAGACCATATTTTACTATCTGCCTCTTCTTACGTAACAAAGAGTTATGGAATATATCATGTTCCATGAAAGGCGATATTGATCTTACCCAGTAAACTAATATAAGTACCTTTCTTCCTCTGATCTGGTGGACAATACACGCAAACAAACCTTTGGGTTTACAATGGGTGTGTAAAAAATTAAACACGTCTTAAATGTTCCTTTTATGTATTTTATTTCATGATAAACAAATTATATAGAACAGCTGTGTAGTACCTCATGTACGGACTGCCTTAATCTCCAGTAAAGGTAACCAGACCGAAGTCGGCTAACAGCTCCAAAAGGTGGTAGTGCCAGGATATATGACAAAAAAACATCAGATTTCTGTAGAGTCTTTCTGGGTTTTTATGGATGTATGCATATTGTGTTTTATATGGATAATCAAAACCTTACAACTAAAATCATAGCAGATAGCTGGCAGAATTAAATATTATCATGCAAAAAAAATAGATTAGGAAATATAGTAGGTATGAATACCCTAACAAAGTATTTCTGAGCTATACCACTCTCTTACAGGAGACAACACCAAAACGCTAACCCTTTTCATTTACCATGTTGACTACCGCAGCCTTCACTTATATGGGCTTTCCTTTTGGCAATAAGCCGAATTCAATGATTTGCATGTATTGGCCGGACTGTTTTTTCATTATCCATCAACCAACCAGCCCAAGGCTTCACTGCGAGGCCCAACCTTTTTTTCCAGCTGGCCCGGACTAACTGTTGGGTATAATTGCCAAATTCCTTTTGACAAAGTTACACTATATTTAAAAAATCCAGGATTAAAGGCAATTTTACCTGATCATTTAATGGTATTCCTTGTGACATTTTCAGTTTGTTCTCTATGGGGTGATAATCATCTGCATCGTAGAACTTCCATCCCATCTACAACAGAGCCATAGTATTATTATTATTATTATTAGCATTTATTTACTGTATATAGCACCAAAAATTTATAAAGCGCTTTATACAATACATAGATTCAGGGGGTATGACAAAACCGACAGACTAAGACAAACAGATACATTAGGTAAAGCGGGCCCTGCTACAAGCTTACAATCTAGTACAGGTTTATCAAAGTAAAACCAAAAAACATGGAAATACACAAAAACCCTCCTCTTATGGACATCAAACAATTGCAAATACGTTTACAAAAACAACTGCATTTCCCGGGCGTCGGGCGATACGAATTGCGCATCCCTGCCCTAAAACCCGATTATAGGTCACATCCCCAAGTGGAGGAAAAAAGTGTGGCCTATATTCGGGCCAATATGGTATTACAATGGTTAATGAGATATGGAGCTCTGGTTGCCAGTTATAGGTAGGAAGAAATAAAACAGCAAGACATGGGCAGTGTCGCTGCTTAAGAGTATATAGCAGCAAGGACCAGTGTGATATAGTAATGGAGAGGTCTCCTCTGTAATAGTGCAAGTGAACAAAAAACAGTGATGCTCCTCCAGAGTAGGTATTTACCTATAGGACACTGAAAATGTTTCGCCCCTCCTCTTATGGGGGACACCTCTCTTGAGCCGAAAGCCTCCCGGGAGCTCTTGAGTAAATCTGCAGAACCTTCAGAGTGGCAAGAGCAGATCTGGGAGAAGTAAATAATTCAGACACACACAAGGTGTTCGTTCTCAGTCACTTCTCAATTTATTCATTGTTGCGAGCGGGTTTAAATACTATTTGAGGGAGACTGCTACAAAACCATTCACAAAGAAAAATGTAACACTCAGCATATAGTTGGTACCACTAATCCACATCAAACACAGACTAAGGTAAAAAGTTCTTATTTACACAAGAGTAAATATGTTCCAAGTATACAGACAGGTAAACAAATGTTATCTCGTAACTTAAGGATGAGAAAGAAATCATTGACAAGACTTGTCTACGTTGGCAAAAAGTGTCTACAACAACATGTATATTTAATACAAAATGGTGTTCATTTAAATTTCATATTTACAATCCCTCCTTTTATCACAACGTGATAACGTTACTCGCTATCATTGTACTGAAGCACAATGTCCTCAAATGTAACTTTTGGGTCCTTAATAGGTATCATACTATAATCCTGCTGATTATCACTCTGGGTGGTAAGGCCAAATACCTGAGTGGCCATAACAATAGCCACAATTATGATAGCCGTCCCACTGATGTGTCCCCGACACCTTGTGGAGTTAACTGTGGCATTTGTCTAGATCTTATATGTGTTGCAACTGGTGTATCTTGTGAGGTGACTAAGGCAGGTATTTTCTCTCCACCAACACTTACATCTACATCTAACAATGATTTTGAGGAATCAGAGTCAGATTGTGGTGCTTCTGAAACCTGTGATTCGGGCACCATAGGAATAGGTTGTATAATTACGGGTGTTCCTGGTGAATGAATTACTGGGGTCGGTATAGGCACTGGGGGTGTCTGGTCATGTGTTTGGGACATATGATAAGCCACTGCTGAAAGAATTTGTGGGTCTAAACTTGGATACAAATTAGTGGACTGTTTGTATGGGGGTGGGAATACCTCATTATTAGGAGTATTAAATACAGTACACTCATTATTTTTAGGTTGATCAGATTCCTTATGCTTAAATTCTATCGGACAAATTTTGAGCCATACAGAAGCACACTTGGACAAATAGGATCTGGTCCATAACCAGTCCATTCAGGGTCTCCTAAACACAATCCTCTCATTAACATCATATGCTGTAGTTTAAAAGAACCCTCATTAGGAAAAGGGCTATCAGAATTAATTGCCCTAGTCCACTGTGCCAGCAAATCAGTGAATGGAACAACATAATAATCCTCTGTACATTTTAAAACATAACTTCGGGGTGTGTCCACTACAGGATCAAATTTACATTTTACCACCAACAAATTAGATTTAGTTACTATGGCAGTCTTACTTTTGCCCTTTTTCCCACCCCTTTTCATATCCTTACTCAATAACGTACCCATAACAAAATACAACAAATAGTACACACAAACAAAAAGCAAGAAACAATGCTGCAGGAAGCAAAAAGGTTAAGGAAGCAAAGAAGCAAACGTTATAAGCTTTTCATCCTGCAAATCAATACCGTTAGTTATTGACCTCGTTCAGTTCTGCAGATTTATGTTTATACTTATAATATACTTTAACCCTATAGGGACTCTAACCCTATATATGCCAGGGACTCTAACCCTGTATAACGTCAGGGACTCTAACCCTGCAACGCCAGGGACTCTAACCCTGTATACACCAGTGAGACTTTAACTCACTGCCACAATACTTTCGGCTCAGAGGAAGAAAACTATAATTTGAGAATAGATACAGAGACACCGGGAGTCATACGGACAAAATATCACGTACTCACCCGATGCGTCTGTATCCCACTTCTGACACCAGCTGAAAATGTTTCGCCCCTCCTCTTATGGGGGACACCTCTCTTGAGCCGAAAGCCTCCCGGGAGCTCTTGAGTAAATCTGCAGAACCTTCAGAGTGGCAAGCGCAGATATCTGGGAGAAGTAAATAATTCAGACACACACAAGGTGTTCGTTCTCAGTCACTTCTCAATTTATTCATTGTTGCGAGCGGGTTTAAATACTATTTCAGGGAGACTGCTACAAAACCATTCACAAAGAAAAATGTAACACTCAGCATATAGTTGGTACTACTAATCCACATCAAACATAGACTAAGGTAAAAAGTTCTTATTTACACAAGAGTAAATATCTTCCTAGCATACAGACAGGTAAACATATGTTATCTTGTTACTTAAGGATGAGAAAGAAATCATTAACAAGACTTGTCTACGTTGGCAAAAGTGTCTATAACAACATGTATATTTAATACAAAATGGTGTTCATTTAAATTCCATATTTACATCGGCTACATAGGCTACGCAAGGTTATGATCTCTAATCGGGGTAGGCAGGTTTTGTTCAGATTCTGGCGGGCCTTTTGTGCACAAATGGGTAGCAACCACTCCTTCTCCTCGGCCTACCATCCCCAATCGAATGGGGCTGCAGAATGGGCCAACCAAGCCTTGGAGAAATTTCTGAGATGCTATATTTTGGACCATCAGAACAACTGGTTGGACCTGCTACCCTGGACGGAGTTTGCTCAAAATAGTGTTGTCTCTGCCTCCTCCCGGATCTCCTCATTCCTGGTGAACTGGTATCAACCGTCCATGATGCCTGATTCATTTGTGCAGCAAGGGATTCTGGAACGGTACGCAATATTCTAGGTGAGGCCTGACCATGGATCTCTAGCGTGGCATAATTACCTCCCTCTTTTTGCTACTAATGTCTCTTCTATGTAACCCAGCATCCTGCTTGCTTTTCGAGATGCTTCATTGCATTGTCTGCTTACCTTTAAGTCATCAGAACTAATTACTTCTAAGTCCCTCACTTAAGTTGTTACTGACAGTACAGTGCCACCAATGCCATATTCTGCCTTGGGATTTTTACATCTCAAGTGCATTATTTTACATTTATTAATATTAAACTGCATGTTTAATTAACTGCCTTTGTATCTGTTACCATGGTTACACACATGTCTACTGTCAGCCAGCCCCTTTCAGGCTATTTAACATCTAAACCGATAGCCGCGCCAGCCGACACCAGTATCACACAAGGACATCCATGCATGTGTAAAAAAACAAATCTATTGAGCGTCCATGGACAACAACATCAAAAGGAACAACAGAACGTGAACATGAACAAAAAAGGCCAAACCGCTTGACGTGTTTTGCACAAACTGCGCTTAGTCATGAGCTGCTTAGCAAAGTGGTACACTGTGTTGAATATATAGGGTACAGATTAAAACAATTAGAAAACAACAACAGCTGTGAAAATGTGGGAAGAGACTCAGGAGCTGGGGATACATCCTCTTCCTAGACCCAGCATGTCAAATCCCCACAGGTACAACAGATATATTACCATATGCCTGAAATAGTGAAAGAGAGAGAACATCAATATATAACAGAAATAATATATATATATGTATATATATATATATAATGTAACAAGGTGCAGGGTGTTGTTGTGGAAGGGGTATACATTCCCCCTCGGTTTTACAGGGTTTTGGTTATATAGGGCAGGCTGGTGCTCCACCCCGCAGTTTACATGCACCTGGACTGACACAGGATCCATGCCAGTAGTTTAAGCTGACTCCAATGCACTGGTCAGCTGCAAGTAATTAGCTGCACTGACTGCAATAAAGCCTGACCTGTTGGACAGCGTGAAGAAAGAGAAAGTTTTGTTTGGAAGCAGCAGGGCTTGTTATGCACAAAAGAGACCATCAAAAAGGTTGGTGAGATTATGTTTTGTTTAGTTTGGACCCTGAGTAGTGAGGGACTTCTATGTTAGATGAGCAAGGCTTTTGTTCATAGGGAAATTGTATATCTGTATAAACTTGTTAAAATCTGAATACATGGATTACAAATAAATGGTGGTTGATTACCTCACTGAGATTGTGGCTTTAATACCCTAGAGGACTGTGCTGTTTGCACATATATATATATATATATATATATATATCAAGGCTCAACAAATCCCAGGCGCAAGGTCGCCATGGCGACAGAGAATTTTGTCCTGGCGCCTAGGTGTTTGTCAGCCTGTTCCACAAAAAACGCAGGGGCGCTGCTGCTGCTGTCTGCCCAGGAGTCTGGGCAGACAGCACAGCCACTCCAAGTGATCCTGTATTACAAACGCAAAATTAAACATAGTATTGTAATATACAGATCCAATAACATATATTAATATAAATATATACCGTATTTGCTAGATTATAAAATGACCCCTCAAAATCTGATTATTAATTTGGAAAAAAAGAAAACGCCTGAATATAAGATGACCAGTAAATGTTAATTCATGTAAACTTTTTTTTTTGATAAAAGCTATGATTTTTTTTTAAATTTAACATTTTATTGTATTTTTGATATTTTAAACAGTTGCAAAAGCAACGCACATCAGCATAGAAATATATACTGACACATCAAAGTGGGCATGTGTAACATCACAACCGTACAATAGGCAACAGTGGAAATACACAATTGGTCAAAATAGACGAAGCATAGCGACATCCATTAGAGAAGAAAGAAACATCAGGCCACTGAATACAAAATAGCCCTGAGAGCCTAGCACCATAGAAAAAAACGCACATTGACAGAAATCGCAAGAGGTGGAAGGCGGCATTGAAAAGAAAACATACTATAAGTATAAGTAGAAACAAAATAACACGTATGGATCAGGTCAGACATTAAATCATATCAGGAACAACCAGGGCGCAGGCAATGCGCATAAGATAAGGACCCCAACAAACAATGTACCATCAGGGGAAAGAAAAAAAGAGACCGGACGCAACCAACCAAAACCACCCAGCTCATCAGACATGCCACAAGGGCGAGAGCCGGATTTGGGACCAGGGAGCCCAAATTTTGTCATACAGAGGGAGCAGTTGATCATTTTGAAAGGAGAGCTTTTCAAAAATATGTGTGTGTTCGAGATGAAGGAGGATGTCAGGGAGGCGAGGGACCAAGAGCGATTTCCAATTACGAGCAATCAATAACTTCATAGTTAAAAAAAATTAATAACCAGCTTCCGGGTGGCTGAGGGGAAATCATCTGGGAACATGTGGAGGAGAGCCAATTGCGGAGTACGGGGGAGAGGAATATGTAGTTCAGACTCTAATAAATGGAATAACTTCTCCCATATAGCGTATATCGGAGGGCATAACCACCATACATGTAACAAAGAACCAACCCCCATACAGCCCTTCCAACACATAGGGGAGCAAGAAGGAAACATATGAGCCAAACGTTGTGGAGTGAGATACCATCTACAGACCAATTTCTTTTGCAGTTCAATATGATTTAGGCAGTGCGAGACACCTCTCATTGCTTCCTCTGAGGAAAGCCACGTCTCAAGCTAAATGGGGGAGTGTAAATCTCTTTCCCATGCCAGCATGTGAGGGAGCTTGTTGTCCCAATGGTGTTGCAACAGGGAGGTATAACAGAATGAGATCATCCCCTTAAAAGAGGCAGGCATACAACACCCATGGACTATAGGGTCGCCAGAAAAAGTGTTAACCGTAAATAAGGAGGAGTGTGACTGCAACAAATGGCGAAGTTGTAGATATTTATAATATTCAGAGGCAGGCAGTGTATAAGCAGCGCTAATGTCAGAAAACGAGCGTAGAGCCCCCTTGTCAAAAAGATCCCCCACGCGCAGGGAAAATCCGCCACCCCAGTCCTGCAGACGGAGATTGGGAACCAGAAGTTCCAAAGAACTAAGAGGAGTGGCTCTAGTAATATAAAGCAAGGAAGGCCTGCGTTTAGCCAATTCACCCCATACTTGAAACGCACAAAGTGTGGTGGGAGGGAGAGGAGGTAGCTTGGGCCTGAGGTGAGAGGGGAGCAACAACAATTGGGGGACCGAGTACGGTAGAACCTGGAGATTCTCCTGCCTAACCCATTGGGGAAGATTGCCCCGATAATGAAATAAAAGCGTTTGAGAAAGGATAGTGGCACGGTAATAAGTGAAAATATCTGGGGCCCCTAAGCCACCCTTAAATCTGGGAGAATAAAAAGCACTTTGTGAGATGCGTGATCTACCTCTAACATTAATAAAAGCAGTGAGTGTCCTCTGTATGTGTAACAAAAATGAACGGGGAATACTGTTCGGGACTGCCCTAAAGGTGTACAACAGCCTCGGCAAAATCACCATTTTGATAGAGGAGATGCGCCCCAGCCAGGAAAGATCAAAGGAACGCCAACGGTGAATATCAGTGAGAATTTGCTTCCAAAGGGAACGAACATTGAAGTCATGTAATTTAGCAATATTACGAGGCAACTTAATACCGAGATAGGAAAGGTAATCCTTCCTCCAATCAAAGGCATAAGAGGCTCAGAGCGAACTGGACAGTTGATCAGGTAATTTGAGTGACATTGCTTGAGTTTTGTGCACATTGATCTTATGGTAAGAGATTGCAGCATAATGCTGGAATTGGTGGAGCAGCGACGGCAGCGAAGCGGAAGGAGTCGTAATGGAAGCTAAGATATCATCGGCAAACAACCCCAGAGTAACATCCGCACCGTGTTTAGAAGGAAAACCCTTGATCCGATGATCGGAACGAATGCGCTGAGCCAGGGGTTCCAAAGCTAGCGTGTACAAAAGTGGGGAGAGCAGACAGCCCTGGCGCGTCCCATTCGAAATCATTAACGGGGAAGAAATAAAGCCCCAATAGGAAACCGAAGCCGAGGGAAAGGAGTATAGAGCCATTATCGAACGGATCAAAGGAGGGGAAAATGCAAATTTAGAAAGAACCGAAGATAAAAATTGCCAGTGAAGGCGATCGAAAACCTTTTCCGCGTCAAAGGATAGTAGAACTCCCGGGATCTTATCAATGGAAGCCTGCCACAGTACATTGATATAAATTGAGTGTTATCATTCGCTTGCCTGTGGCGCATGAAACCGACTTGGTCGGAGTGCAGGAGGGAAGGAAGTAACAGAGAAAGTCTATTCGCGATAAGTTTTGCATAAAGCTTGACATCATTATTTAACAGTGAAATGGGGCGGAAATTTTCACATCTATCCATAGATTTACCAGGTTTAGGGATCGTGACAATATGGGCATATAAGTTTTCAGAGGGAATATGGCCCTTGGAACAAAGAAAGAAGGTGGGGACCCAAAACCGGAGAAAAGGTTTTATAGTAAAAGCACGTTAAACCATCAGGCCCCGGAGCCGAATTTTTCTTCAGCATGCGGACTGTGGATTGGAGATCATCTAAGGTCAGGGGTGCCTCTAATTGTGATACCATCTCCTTCGTAAGAGTAGGCAAAGACACGGAGTCGAGATACGCATTAATAGAGGAGAGAGTGGGTTTATATATAAGTTATATAAGGAAGAATAGAAAGAGGCAAACCTGTCCGCTATGTGAGAAGGGTTTTTAAGCGGGAGTCCCTGCGGTGACAAGACAAATTGAGAGTACTTACTTTACTTTACTTTAGAGTAAAAGCGCTGACCCAAGTGCAGCAGCATACGAGACGTGTGTTCAGCTTGAATCGCGGACAGTTTAAGCTTTACAGCAGCAATGTCGGCGATCAATTGATCGGAGGGGTGTTGTTTATTGAGGGACTCTAAATCATAGAGCTGTAAAAGTAAGGAGTCCTGATCACCAGCTTGGGCCCTTTGCTTCTTCAAATGGGAAGCAATACTAATAAACCGGCCGCGGATAACCGCCTTATGGGCATTCCATAATGTCTCTATGGAAGTGTGTGGGGATTGGTTTTCAGCGAAATATAGGTCCAGATGAGAATGAACCTGTGCATTGTATCTCCGCATCAGAAATAAGGGAATTATTGAGGCGCCAAGACCCCCTGCCAACAAAAGAATGAGTAACTCGAAGCGAAAGAAACACAGGCGCATGATCTGACCAATTCACAACACCAATAGAGCAGTCCCGAACCAGTTAGAGTGTATGTTTATCAACCAAAATATGATCAATTCTCGAGTAAGACTTATGCACTGCCGAAAAAAAAGAATAGTCCCTTTCAGTGGGGTGACGTAAGTGCCATGCATCATAAAGCTGAAAGGTGTGAAAGGTTTTAGTAAGAGAAGTAGCCACTTGTTTACCATAACTGCCCCTAAAAAGTAGTGGAAGTGTCTAATGTGTCGAGAAGAGCGTTAATGTCACCACCCAGAATCAGTCGGCCTTTTTTCAGGCGATCAATCTTAGACACGAGCTTAGTCACAAAGTGCAGTTATGACGTGTTAGGTGTGTAAAAGGAGACTAGAGTTGATAATGCAATTAAGAATCAGAAATCTCCCCTGGGGGTCAGCCGTCTTTCTAAGTAGTTGTCTACGATAGGTGTCTTGACAGAAAAATTGAAACACCCACTGTACAAGTCTTGGCCATAGAATGAAAATGCCATGGGAAATCTTTGGAAAATACGGCGGGGCTTAGATTGCTTAAAGTGCGTTTCCTGGAGACATAAAATGTGTGCATGAGCTTTTTTAGCCTCTGAGTATAGCATCCGTCGTTTGTGAGGCGTGTTGAGCCCATTAACATTAAGGGACATGAAATTAATAGACGCCATCAGGAGAATGTAGAGGGAGCACTAGGAACCGCACACAAGGCAACAAAACAAAAAAAACATAAAAACTGAGAAAAAAGGCCAAGACTCAAAAAGAAAACCCCCAAGGAAGACCGATGAACGGAATACATTCCATTGGTCAGTAGGGTCACAATGCGCAAAAGGGTATGACATGAGGTAGGTATAATATACGTCCGACAGCTGATCCAAAACAGAACAAAAATAATATGTAAACAAAAACATAACAAACGGAAACATGTTCCGAAAGTCGCCACCTAGTGAGCAGGATGCCGCTCAAGGGGGGAGGCAGAAAGAGAACCCTGTGTACCGAAGACAGGGCTCCCAAGAGAGGTGAGGTCGAACGTGTGAGCTAGTGTGAGAACGTGCAAGAGGAGGCCTCCAGCACAAATATCACAAAAACTGTGTAAATAAGTCATATGTAACCGTGGTGCGTGTGTAGGAAAGAGGAAGGGGGAAAAAAAAACAAAAAAAGAAGAGGGGGGGAAAGGAAGGGTAACAAAATAAATGGGGCCAAAGTATATCACAGGAAGGGTGAAAATAGTAGCAACCATATATAAACAGGCTGAAGCCTAGAGAATAGGACAATGTGTAGTGTGTAGTGTAAAAAAGAAAGAAAACATATGGGCAATAAAGCAAAAGCACGAGCAGAGTATACATTATCTCACGTATAAGCCGAACAGCAACATCATCTTAAACGAGTCCCGTGGAGCATAGACATCATTTGGATACGCTGCCGGTCAGCCGAAGGACACAATCGTAGCAAGCATCGGAAAGCCACAGACCGTCCTCAGAGATATGCGAAGCGGAAAAGCCAACAAAGCAAGCCTCAATCAGCTTGGTCATCATCTGTCGGCGTCCTCGACCACTCCCAGCCCGGAAATCTTTTAGACCACCGCAGAGTGGTGTGTGAAGCGGTAGAGGCAGCAAAAAGAAGGCCCAGGGAGCGAGGGCGTTACCATCGGCAGTTCCAATTGGTCGAGGAGGCACAGCTGTAGCAAGCCCGGCAAACAGCAAGAGAAGCATCCCAGCGTGAAACGAAAAATAATAATAAACAAAAAAAAAATAATTATGTACAGCATCCCGGCAAACATACCAGTGGAAAACGAGACAAGAGCTCAAAAACATTAGGGAGCGATGCGCGTACTGGTCATCGTGGACCATTCTCGAGCCAGTCGCTTAGGTGAGGAGGCTGTAGAGCGAAATGGCGGTGGAACCGAGGGAGTGTTCTGGTGTTGTACATCTAAGCCCCAATCCGCCAGTAAGGCCAAACCGTCCTTGGGAGACCGAATCGACTGGGTCATACCATCCTTAGAAATTAGGAGGCGAGAAGGGAAGCCCCATTTGTATGAAATCTTGTGAAAGCGTAATGTAGCTGTGATTGCAGATAGGGATTTTCTGTGCTGCAGTGTAAATTAAGAGAGGTCGTCGAAGAGTTGCAAATGACGATAACGCTCAGGAAGGTCCGTGTTGAGTCTCACCTTGGACATGAACTGTTCTTTGACCTCATAGTAGTGTACACGCAGAATAACATCCCGAGGAGGGGAACCCTTCAGTGATTTAGGGCGCGGCAGGCGATGTATACGGTCAATATGTATGTCAGCCGTGTCGGGAAGATCCAGCACCCCACGCATAAAGGAGGAAACATAGGCCCGTAGGTCACCCGGCTGGACATCCTCAGAAATCCCGCGAATGCGAACGTTGTTACGGCGTGACCTGTCCTCCAAATCACTCAGCTTTAGGCGTAGGGAGTCCACCTCAGCTTGAAGATAATCACAAACATCCACTACCGTATTATGGGCGGCGGAAAAGTCCTCCATTTTGTTTTCCAGGTGGCTCGTTCTGTCACCCAAATCCTGCAGGTCCCTCTGAACAGCAGAGAAGGTTTCCTCAATGTCATGACGAAACTTGTGTCTTATCTCCTCCAGTAATAGTTTCATGGACGTAATGGTAACTGCTTAATTGTCCGCGGAAGGAGTCAGAGAGGCCGGCTGGAGAGCAGGGTCTGGAAGCAACGTGGGATCATCCTCCTCCTCCCCTCCACGAGTCGACTGCAAAGCGCGGGACGCCGCCTTTCTCTTCGGCTTAGGCTCAAAAAAGCCAGGTAAGTTTTGGGCAGAGGAGCGATTCCTATTCACGGACATCGCAGAAGCCGGGTACAAGCAAGAAAAGCGCAACCAGGTGCCAAAAATGTTGTATTTACTGCAAAATTGAACAAAATCTGGAGGAGCTCCACAAACTTGCGTCCTACTTCTTAGCCATCCAAGCCACGCCCCCGATAAAAGCTATGATTGAGAAAAATATTCTGTTTTTATTTCCTTTTATTTTCCAACCTGCCCCCTGTATTGCCAAATGGCAATAGGTTCGGATACGCCTTTAAAGAGGGTCATTCAGGTTGAATAAATGTATACATATGGTTTTATTGATAGATAATATGATATTATTGCACGAATACAATCTTATCAAGTATTCACAAATCTGATCAGAACAATTGATTACATACTTACATCACAGAGAGGCTAGCACATCATCTGTCTGGAATCATCAGCTGGGGAAGCACTGGCGACTAGTCAGAGAACCTCCTCGGGAAAGTACCAACACTGTACAGGCGTGCACTCCTATACAAGTAATCGAGGCTTCTGACTAAACGGGATCCTCCCTCTGCTTTTATACACAAATTTACGTGTATTGGCCTCGTGTTTCTCGGAATTAATTAAGGACTGATTAATAATTTGTAAATGTTTCTTTAAATGTTCCGTATCTTTCATTAAACAAATAATTTCTGATAATGATATTCCTAGATCCTCTAATGAAAACACATCTGGATGCCAATATAAAGTTAGTGTATTTTCAGCATCCGGAAGAAAGGTATAAGTTACATTTCTCCAAACGATCATAGAAACATTTTGGAGACGACCTGAAAATGGGATTGTTAACTTATATAACCTAGTGGTAGTTTTATTTGCAGTTACCTTGCAAACATACTGTGGCCCAATTTCCATCAACATTTCAAAATCTGGCGTTAAGACTGTCCAGTCACATACACTTACAGTATGCTGTAAAAGACAAGGTTCATATAACAGAGTGGCTTGTCCACAAACTAAACCTCCCGGGGTCTGCTCACAATTTTTAGTAGTATGAGTAATATTTTTATCATCTATTCTATCTCCAATAAAATATATAAAATATAGGTAACCATAGTTGAGGAGGATATCCTCCTTCCTGAAAAATAACAGGCAAAACTATAAATTGACACCATAGCTGATACTGATTCCCAGTGTAATATAGTACTTGCCCTGAACAATAGGTATCTTCGCATATCACTGTTTCTGGTTTAGGGGCAATCCAATTTTTATCAGTGAGAATAGCTTTAAAAATCTGTTTCTATATTCGCTCATTATTTAACATAAAGTCTGATTGCACTTTATCTCTTTGATGTACCATATATATATATATATATAATATATATATATATATATATATATATATATATAGTAGACTACATTCTGCATAATTCAATATAGTACTTATATTTGATACTAAATTATACTCTGCCATAAATGTAAAATTAAATAATCTCAACACATCTAAATCATACCCCAATGTAAGATTGGCATCCATTGAGCTTGTACATGCATAGCTTGAGATAATATATCCGTCCCTGTTCGCATCATTTTGTTGTTTAGAGTCTCAATGTCAACTGTATTTAAAATTCCTACTCCCCCTAGTAAAGTATCATACCAAGCTCGTTTTTGCCTGACACATTTTTTAATAGAAGGAAACGTTATATTAAAATGCAAAAGAGTTCGCTGTGCACCTATAGTTACATTTGTACATGTATGTGGAAGTTTTACTATATTATCTTGATGCACCGTGGGCTTCATATATAAGAACGTCAAAAACTCAAGCCATGTTGATCTATTGTTAATAACACTATTATTACGACAAAGCAATGTGTTAAGTTCACTGTGCTTTCCCTTAGAGACCAACTATTCTCATTGCAACATGAGTGTATTTTAAGTAATGCGTCACGTGCTTCTGTGGGCATGGAATATGGAATAGGTGTCCGTGATAGTATGGCTTCTAATTTGGCCACACATGTTTGATTGATTGTACAACAATTAATATTTGTCTTGTTCTGAATATTCGTCATCTGCAAAGATAGGGTCATATCCACCCTCGCAAAGTGTCGTCGTTTTTGTCCTCGATACAATGCGGTAATTCCAACCACAGTATAAGTCAGGACATTACATATTTTGTTTTCTCCACAGGTGAAATTATCTTGAGTTCTCGACCGGGTTGAATTTTTCCAATTCCAATAGATTGTTCCATTAAATGTGCTTTTCCGTGCATCCTTCCTCCTGGGGTAAACATTTCTCCCAAATGGACACCATACAGGAACACCAGCAACCATACTGCCTTTACGAGCTTTATCCCCAGGCTGTTTTATCCATATTTTAGCACCACTATTAATAGGGGATTTGGATCTCCTCTATCTCCTCTTGCAGTATTGACTGTGGGGGCATCGGTACGAATATCCTTGATATAGAAAGTACTAACAATTGTGCCACCCTATCCCGCTGTTGAATAAATATGTCCTGTTCCCCTGAATTAAGTAAAATGACCTTAACTTCTCCTTGATAATCCTCATCAATCACCCCTCCCATGACTTGCACCCCTTTGAGTGCTAACCCTGGGGCAATGTGACCACAATGATTTTCAGGCATCTTAATTCCTATGGTTGTGGGTATAACAGCCACTTTCCCTCTTTCCAAACATATTTCTTGATGGGCATATAGATCCAATCCCGCAGCCTGTGGAGTTGCTCTATATGGAGCCTTTGCACTAGGTTGCATTTCCCAGTATTGTAAAGTTTGCTCCGATACTGTTGCCTGTTGGGGCATGACCATGAGATTTGGCGTGATCATTCACATTAACTGGGTTTCCTGCTCTCCAATTGGTCTGTTATTTAATATATTTAATGCGGTTGTAAGATTACTCCTCCAGTGTTTGAAAGACCCCTCTCCTAACTTTCTAAGTTGTTCCTTGAGGAGCCCATTCATCCGTTCCACAAGCCCAGCTGCTTGAGGATACTATGGAATATGAAAAATCCATTCGATATTATTTTCTGCACAGAATACAGTTACTTTATTATTTTTAAAGTGTGATCCATTATCGCTTTGTATCTGCATACGAATGCCATAATACAATATTATGGTTTCTAGTTTTCTGATCCTACATGGGTGCCCTATCATATACCCTGAGTATGTATCCACCGCCGTGCATACATACACACTACCTCCATCCCGTGGTAGTGGTCCATAATCTATTTGCCAAATTTGCCCTGGCAACTTTCCACGAGCAATCTGCCCCCTTACCACATGTGGGATTGGTCTTTGCTGAACATGCTGACAAACTGGGCATTTTGCAATCACCTCTTTTACAGTTTCTAACCTGATTGACACTCCTCTGGAGAGAGCCCACTGATAAGTGGCTTTTTCTCCAAGGTGTCCACATTTTTGATGTGCCCAGTGAGCCAGACCAAAATTGTCGTCATTCACAACTTCCGTCGTCTGTACTGTAGCTATCTTGGCAAGTTCTTCCACTTCTGAATTGAATAGTCGCTCGAGGGTATCTGAAGCACAATGAGCATCAACATGAAATACAGTTACTTTAATTTGCTGTAAAATTTCCCATATATCTTGCCACAACTCCTTACCCCACACCTCTTTAGCATAAATTTTCCAATCGTTCTGTACCCATGTTGGTAACCAGGTAGTCAAACCATTCGCTACTGACACGAATCTGTGTACAAATGGCATTCACCCATGCTTTCTTGTCTTGACACGCTGTATACAGCGTACAACTCAGCATATTGACTACTTTTCCCTTTTCCAGTTGTCACCAAGATTCTGTTACTTAATGGTTGATATCCTACAGCTTTCCAAACCCGATTATTTCCTTGATACTTTCCTTGAACCAGGCATGCTTTTTTGTTCGTCAGTTAATTGCTCAAAAGGAACCCCTCACGTTACAGGTGATTCCTGCGGAATCCGTCCCAGTTGCTCATATTCATAATCCACCGGGATCCTTGAAACTTTTTCATGTAGTGTTGCCACCCCGTTTACTCCGGTTTTTGCCCAATCCTGAATATACCACTTCCATTTTATTACTGATGATTCCTGCACATGGCCTATCCTATGAGTTTTGGGGCTACCCACTGCATAATCGGAATCTCTGGCCGAATAGTAACTTCATGATTTACAGTGAGATTTTCCGTATCAATAAAAGCCCAATAGCACGCCAACAGTTGTTTTTCAAAAGGTGTATACCTAGTAGCGGCCTCAGGCAGCTTTCGATTCCAGAATCCTAAGGGGACTTTTTGTCGTCCTTGTTTCTGCCACAAACTTCAATTTGCATAATGCTCCTGCACTGAGACATTAAGTTCTACCGTCTCCCTTTCAACTACAGGCCAAAGGTCCAATGCTTCCTGGACAACAGCTTTGGCCTTGTCAAATCCCTGCTGCTGTTCTTCTCCCCACTCAAATTCAAACTTCTTCCGTGTTACCTTGTACAATGGAGCTAAAATCTGTGCCAAGTGGGGTATATGCTGTCTCCAAAATCCAAACAAACCTATGAATTGCTGGGTCTGAATTTTCCCAATAGGTTTTGCAAAATCTAAAATCTTTTGTCGGGCTTTCGGGGTAATCTCTCTATGTCCCTGATTCCATTGTATACCCAAAAATTTAACTGATTGTGCAGGTCCCTGCACTTTTGCCGGATTGATTTCCCAGCATCATTGTTTCATGTGTTGTATTAGAAGATCTAACTGTTCAGCCACCTCCTCCTGTGTGTCTCCCTGTATTAAGATGTCATCAATGTAAAGTGATATCTGCATGTGTGGTGGTAAAGCAAATGTATCTAACCTCTCTGCTACCACCCTATGACATATGGTTGGACTATGTAGCCAACCCTGTGGCAGCCTAGTAAAGGTGTATTGTCTCCCTTTCCAAGTGAAAGGAAATTGATTCCAATACTGTTGTGCGATGGGGATTGTGAAAAATGCATTTGCCAAATCAATACCACCATACCACACTCCTTTTGTGTTTTTCAATCTGTTCTATCAACGTTATTGTGTCTGGCACGGCAGCAGTTTATGCAGTTAATGTATGTTTATTTAATTCTCAAGAGTCTACCGTCATCCTCCATGAGCCATCACTATTATGTATTCTGGAATGGGTACAATTATGACTGGATACATAGGTAATTTGCCAACTGCTATCCTAAGGCATACTTTAGTTTGGATGGCCTCCACCTGACATCCCCCCAATCCAGTTATTATACATTGTTGTCCCCTGAATTTTCGTGGATTTCCATATATCAGAGTGACCTCAGCCCCTGTGTCTACTAGTGCCTTTACAAACTGTCTATTTTTAAATTGTCAATTAATCACTAAATCAACATGGGGACGGTGATCTGTTTTAAGGGCCTAGCCAACCTGTCAATCCTATTTTTCCTCAACTCCTTCCATCTTTTGTTGTTTCTTAAGCTCTGCCAACACACTTTTACATTCAGTGTACAGATCGGCGAAGTCAGGGGTAGAGGGTTCCACCGATAACTAAGTGAGAGAGGTGGCTTCTCCATCCCCCCACCCCGTGTTCGGCTTCTTCCCTCCCTTCCCCTCTCCTCAACCTGTACCTGTTTATTTTGCAACACATTCTTACACCTGTTCTTATACATTTCCCAGAGCTGTCCTGTAGAAATACCATCAATCTTTTCTCTATGGACTCCTGCCTTGATCAGCGCAGTAAACATATCCCGCCTTGATACTCTATTCCTACTCTCATTCCTTCTGTCATCTCCCCCCCCTACTAGGTTCTCTTTCTCTGGGCTCGCTTTCTTTTGGACCCCAGATCACTTAATTGACGTACAGCCTGCAATACTGTGGCTACTGATTGACCTGTTTGATTTATCAACAACGTCATTATCACCGCCTTATATGCAGGCGGAGCTGTTTTAATGATCTTATTGCGAACGTTTACCGACAAAGGCATCATTTCTAAGCCATCTGCCTGACTCAAAAATACAGCGGTTTTCATCATTTCCTCCTGTATACAATCTCTTAAAGTATACCATGGCTTTTCAGTGGAGGGCCAATCACCTTCCATAGGGTATCTCTCTGAACACCCGTGCGCCGCTATAGCCAAAAGACTAGCACCACGCCCATCCTCATGGGCAGACTGGATGGGCCTTCTGGCTCTTATCTGCCGTCACTTTCTATGTTTCTATGTTTCTATGTTTCATCCAAGGTAAATTCCCCAAAAGCAGTCTGCACCGTTGGCTCATTGCTTAAAGAAACAAACTTTTTTGCATCCACATGGTCTAAATGCACTCCTGCAGCTCCATGCTCATATAACCTTACCATCCAAGCTATCAAACTTTCCGCCGGTTTCTGCCTAAACCTCTCATTCAAAACTGTCAAATCTGTCAACAAATCCTGCTGGGTAAAATCTTCCGTAGTATTGGTAAACCTCACTACATCTAAACCTCCTCTCCCAACTACTTCTTTCCTCCGTATGGCAGGTTTTGCTTCTACTAGCTCAATTATTTCCTCTTCACTTGGACAGTCATCATTACTAGTGGAATCCCAAACATCACCATCCCACTCATCAGGATCCCAATCACGCCCTGCTTTGGCTATCAATGTGTGCACCTTCTTGACATTTACACATCCCCGCCGTTTTTTATATTTATATCTTGCCACTCGAACAGCAGCCTTTTTAGCCGCTGCTTTGTACTGGTCTGCTTTGTCCATCAGCAGCCAATTCTGACACTTGGTCATCACGTATGCATCATTTATATCACACACTTCTTTTTCCAACAGCGCTATCTTCTTTCTCGCCTGCTCATTCTCCTCACCCATCTTCCGATAGGCTGCTAATAACACCCATCCTCTTCGACACAAAGATGCATATTCCTTTCCCTTTTCTACCTTTACCTTCTGCAAACATTGCACCACATTCAAAGGTGACCCATCTTTCAAATCCTTTTCCCAGGGTTCACCCAATCATGTCCCCAATGACCACTCATTTGCAACTATATTATAAGGAGCTTCCTCCCAACCTGGAATGATTACAGATTCCTGCAGCACCTCTTTTTTTCTTAAAGAGGGACATGTCATCAATGCATCAAATATCACAAATCTATCCGCAACGTTCCGCGTATCCTGCCGACTACGCCAAATTTATATATTGCCAAATGGCAATAGGTTCGGATACACCTTTAAAGAAGGTCATTCAAGTTAGATAAATATGGTTTTATTGATAGATAATATGATAAGATTGTGTTCATGCAATAATATCAAGTATTCACAAATCACAAATCTGATCAGAACAATCGATTATATACTTACATCACAGAGAGGCTAGCACGTCATCTGTAGGGAATCATCAGCTGGGGAAGCACCGGCGACCAGTCAGAGAACCTCCTCGGGAAAGTACCAACACTGTACAGGCGTGCACTCCTATACAGGTAATCGAGGCTCCTCCCCCTGCTTTGATACACAAATTTATGTGTATTGGCCTTGTGTTGTTTACTGCACGAGTCAGAACCCTGCGAGTGGCCAACTCCCAAGGATATGAGCCATACAGTTACAAGACGCTTCAGACAATACGGAGAGTATGCCTGTTACTTGCTACTCTTTGTTCTGATTATATTTTCGGATATCTTGTCCTTGCTTTCTAATAAAACAGCTTGTTCTTGCTAACACAAATAATTATATGATTTGCATATGAGGTTACAAAGAATCATTCGTAAAATTTATCTATACACCCACCAAGTTATGCACGTCTGCCCCCTGGCTTGCCACTCTGCCCCAGAAATGCCTTATACCCCCTAAATGCCACTGTGCCCCATGATATGCCTTTTAACCCTCTAAATGCAACTGTGCCCCATGATATGCCTTTTGACCCTCTATATGCCACTGTGCCCCATGATATGCCTTTTGACCCCCTATGTGCCACTCTGCCTCCAGAAATGCCTTATTACCCCTATATGACACCTCTGGCATTTAGGGGGTTAAAAGGCATATTATGAGGCTGAGTGACATATAGGTATAAGGCATTTCTGGAGGCAGAGTGGCATTAAGGGGGTTAAAAGGCATTTCATAGAGCACTCTGCTACAGAAATGCCTTATGCCCCCATTTACCCCCCCCCCCAAAAAAAAAACTTACTGGTGCTTCTCACTCGATTCGCGTAGGCAACTTCCGCTGCAGCCGGAATGAGGTGAGGTTAGCAGTGGGGGTTGTCTGCGTCCATCGTGCATACACCCCCTGACTGTCAGAGAGAATTCCTTGCACCGGTGCACGGAACTCTGATCTCTGACAGCTGGGGAAAGGTCTGTGCGATTGTGATCCGAATGTGACGAGCATGGGGTGCGATTGAATAAATTAGTGTATTCAGTCAGCCAAAAGGATAGTGACTAATATGATTCCCCGCTGCTACAGTCAGAAATATAGAGGTTAATATAGTTCAGAACTTGTTGTGCAGAACCAGAATTATGACTCATAATCTCATGATTTCCTATGAAGAAAACAACTTAAATGCGCATGCACTCGAATCTTCTAGAATGTTATACTACGCATGTATGCGCGTGACACTCATAGGATACAGGTGTTTTTATTCATTCACTGGCCCAGATCGGAAACATTGTTGTCAACAAGTTAATGTATAAATGAACGGGGATGTGAGGTTCGTCTTACCAGGAGGAATCCGGAATGCAGGAATGGAACACACTTGCTCAGGGCGCTTGGCAGTGTAACTGTAAGCACGGGTGGTCAGAAGGAAGCCGTTTAGTAGACCAGGGTCGGGACGTCAGAGATACACAGGAACCGTTAAGATAGCCAGAGGAGCCAGAGGTACACGTAGTCGGTATGGATAGCCAGAGTCAGGATGCCAGAGATACACAGAGTCAGAGGATAGCCAGAGTCAGGATGCCAGAGATACATGAGAACCATTAAGCAGACCAGGGTCGGATACCGGGATAACGAGATAATAACTTGGAATACAGGAGGAGCTCACGAGATACAGGAGGAACCAGTATAACTGAGCACTGAGGACATGGTAAGCGAGGTTTAAATAGCCCTGGGGGGCGTTCCCCGACGTCCGGGACGTGATCGCGTCCTGCGTCGCCATAGCAACGCAGCGGAATCCAGTCGGTGGTCAGCCTCATAAAGCGGCCATGAAGCGGCCGCGGCCGCGAGCGGCTGCTTCATGTTCCAACGAGCGGTGCCGGCGTTTCTGCCGGAAGTGAGAAGAGGACGACCGGGAGCTGCTTAAGGTAGGTGCCTTACAGGATCCCCCCGCAAGATGCGACCTCCGGGGGCATGGATGACCTGGCTTGAGAGGATGTAGTTTATGAAACTTTTGAACACACATGGGAGCATGGACCTGACTTGCAGGTTCCCAGGTCTTTTCTTCTTCGGGCTATACCCCTTCCATTGTATCAGGTATTCTAGATGCCCTTAATGGATCCTTGAATCTACAATCTTTTGTACCATGTATTCCTCAACTCCATCGATGACAACTGGAGCAGGAGGAGGAGGTACCCGGTGGGGAAAAGGATTGGCCACCCATGGTTTGACCAGCGACACATGGAATACAGGATGAATCCGACAGGTAGAGGGTAGTTTCAACTGTACTGTCACTGGATTGATGATCCTAGTGATGCTGTAAGGACCAATTAATTTAGGTCCTAGTTACTTGGAGGGTATCTGCAGGCGCAAATTACTTGTGGATAGCCAGACTTTGTCGCCGCAGTGGTAAGTAGGGGGCCTAGAACGATGGCGATCCGCATATAATTTGTAGGCCTTACGAGCAGACCAGGAATCATGGTGGGGTGATAACCATAGTTCGCAAAAAACGATGACATCTTTATAGAACGTTTTTCTGATTATTGTAGGTGAATTCTGTGGAAGGGAGGAACTGGAGCCAATCGTTCTGAAGGTGCGTGGTGTAACATCGTAAATAATGTTCTAATATTTGATTTAGACGTTCTGTCTGACCATTGGTTTGCGGATGAAAAGCTGTGGACAAGGTGGGACGAATGTGCAGATTGTGGCAGAAAACCTTCCAGAAACGAGACGTGAACTGTACCCCACGGTCTGAAGTGATGGTCTGTGGTAATCCATGAAGCCGGAACACTGTATCCAGAAACAAGGTGGCTGTGGTCGATGTGGAGGGAATGCCAATGGTGGGAATAAAATGTGCCATCTTGGTGAACCTGTCGATCACCACCATAATTGTGTCATGTTTCTGGTAGATCTACAATAAAGTCCATAGAGATCTTGGACCGGGGGACCGAAGGAGTGGGTAACGGGCGGAGGAGACCCACTGGTCTTCTGCGTAAGGTCTTGGTACGAGCGCAGGTGGTACAGGAACGGACAAATGAGGTCACATCTTGATCCAACAAAGGCCACCAGAATTGGCGTTGAACAAGGTCTTTTTAATGCCTCCATGTCCGGAGAGGAGACAATCATGGCAGGTTTGCAATACCTTTAGCCAAGCCGGGGTAGGTACAAATATCTTATCACAATAATATATCAGGTTTCAGGTGTGACGAATAGGAGGATTTGTTCTCGGGACTGAGGCTCTACGGGATAAGGAGCGAATGTAGTCCATGAGAGACAGCTGGTGGGTGAGGAACAGACTGAAGGGAAGGATGGTATCTGGCTGGGTCTCTGGACGACTCAATATGGGTGGTAACCGGGAGAGGGCATCCGCTTTGGTATTGCGGGATCCAGGACGGTATGTAATGTGTAGGTAGAATCTGGTGAAGAAGAGAGCCCACCGAGCTTGCCTCGGGCATAGTCGTCGTGCGGAGCGAAGATACTCAAGGTTCCGGTGGTCAGTATATACTGTTACTGGATGTTTGGTTCCTTCCAGCAGATGACGCCAGGCGTCCAGAGCTTGTTTTATGGCCAGTAACTCTCTGTCCCCCACACTATAGTTCATTTCGGACGGGGTGAGTTTACGCGAGTAGTAAGCCACAGGGTGTAATCTCTGTTTCTCCCAGTGTCTTTGAGACAGGACGGCTCCTACCGCTAGATCTGAAGCGTCCACCTCCAAGTGAAAAGGTTCAGTCACCTTGGGTTGGATGAGAATGGGAGCAGTAGTAAAGTGCTGTTTCAGCGTGTCAAAAGCATCCTGTGCTTCCGGTGTCCATGTAAAACAAGAGAATTGATGGGTCAATCTGGTGATAGGTGCAATAACGTGAGAGAAGTTCCGAATAAATTTGCGATAGTAGTTCGCAAAGCCAATAAAGCGTTGGACCCCTTTCTTATCAGAAGGCAACGGTCACTCCAGGATAGCTGACACCTTTTTAGGGAGGAGATCAATGGGACAATCATAAGTCCTTTGTGGAGGAAGTGTGTCAGCTCCCTTCTTGTCGAACACGTCACTGAAACCTGCATATTGTTTAGGAAGACGTGGATCAGGAGGAGAGGATGAACAATCGGAGAAGCAACAGGAGTGTCGGATGATCCGCCAGGCAATGATTGCGACAAAACAGAGATTGGAAGGAGAGAGTGCCTTTGGACCAGTCAATCGTAGGATTATGGAGTCTTAGCCAGGGTATGGCAAGAATTACTGGAAACATGGGCGATGGGATGAGGTAAAAGTTCAAATATTCCGTATGATTATTCCCCAAAAGTGCATGGAGTGGTGATGTTTCTTGTGTTACGGGTCCGGTAGATAAGGGAGACCCGTCAACCACTTGGATATGTATAGGAGCTGACTTGATTAAAGTTGGTAAGTGCAGTTGCTTGGCGAAGTCCTGATCCATGAAGCAACTGCTGGCTCCAGAGTCGATGATAGCAGAAACGGTGGTAGAGTTATTGGTCCACTGTAAAAACAAGGAGATGTATAGGTGAGGAGAACCGTCTTTAGGGCAGGAACTTAGGCAAACTTTATCACGTGTAGGCTTACCCTTAGGAGGGCGTCGTGGACAGGCGTAGATCAGATGTCCCGGTTGACCACAGTATAAGCATAGATTGTTCTTCCTACAACGAGCTTTCTCGGTCTCTGATAGTGGACCACGTGCCAATCCGATCTGCATGGGTTCTTCAGTGGGTATGATCACAGGAGGCTGGATGGTAGGAACAGCAGGAGGGAAGTGGCATCTCGGGGTAGAAAAGGCTGAAGCCGCACGCTCCAGGCGTCTCTCCCGAAGTCTGTGGTCTAGTTGTATAACTAGATATATAAGGTCTTCCAATGAGTCAGGAATGCCCACGCGGGCCAGTTCATCCTTCAATCCCTCGGCCACACCCAGACGAAACTGATCCAAAAGTGCTGGTTCATTCCACTTGCTTTCCAGGGCCAGGCTTCGGAATTCGGTCACATATTCCTCCACTGGCCTCTTCCCTTGGCGTAAGGCCCGTATGGCAGTATGTGCAGAAGTGGTGCGAAAAGGGTCATCAAATAAAGTGTCCATGGCATGACTGAAATCGGCCCACGAGTTCAGGACAGGATTATTGGTGCGTAGCAAATGATGAGCCCAGATTTGTGGTTCACCTGATAGTAGGGAAATAACAGTTCGTACCTTCACATGATCAGAGGCATAGGTTCTGGGTTGGAGTGAGAACATGATTTGTCAGGACGTCATGAAGGTAAGGTAACAAGTTCTGTCTCCTGAGAAACACTCGGGAAGAAGTATCATGGGTTCAGGAGTAGCAGCGGCAAAGGCCCCCTCCATTGGTGGAAGTGGAGCGGTACCTGAAGGTGGTCCCCCAGGGGTAGGGAGATTAGTCTGAAGATCATGAAGCTGGTGCTGCATATGTGTATGGCTGGTTTAGAGGTCATGGAATGAACGTGTTAGTGCAGTAATCTGTCCAGAGATCGCTGCGAGAGCATCAGAAATTCCTGCGGATTCCATGTTGAGGCTCAGTTATTCTGTGAGGTTCGTCTTACCAGGAGGAATCCGGAATGCAGGAATGGAACACACTTGCTCATAACAGAACACGCACAGGGGGCCTGGTGAGGGTAACAGGGCGCTTGGCAGTGTAACTGTAAGCACGAGTGGTCAGAAGGAAGCCATTTAGTAGACCAGGGTCGGGACGTCAGATATACACAGGAACCGTTGAGATAGCCGGGGTCAGGGAGCCAGAGGTACACGTAGTCGGTATGGATAGCCAGGGTCAGGATGCCAGAGGTACACAAGGTTGCAGGGATAGCCAGAGTCAGGATGCCAGAGATACACGAGAACCGTTAAGCAGACCAGGGTCGGATACCTGGATAACGAGATAATAACTTGGAATACAGGAGGAGCTCACGAGATACAGGAGGAACCAGTATAACTGAGCACTGAGGACACGGTAAGAGAGGTTTAAATAGCCCGGGGGGGGGGGCGTTCCCCAACGTCCGGGGCGTGATCGGGTCCTGCGTCGCCATAGCGATGCAGCGGAATCCAGTCGGCGGTCAGCCTCATAAATATTCATGAAGCGGCAGCGTGCGCGAGCGGCTGCTTCATGTTCCAACGAGCGGTGCCGGCGTTTCTGCCGGGAGTGAGAAGAGGACGACCGGGAGCTGCTTAAGGTAGGTGCCTTACAGGGGATTTGCAGGAGAATCTGGGACTTACTGAGGCTTCAAGCCTGCGTTTATCGGTCGACCTTGCAGTGATTTCCCAGATTCTCCTGAAAGCAATCGCTTGTGGAAGTCCCCCGATTGAGGAGTGATGCTACAATATCCGGTGATGTATTGATGTTTGCTCTTTATTGATTAATTGACCATGTATTGCATGCTTTAATTGAATAAACAAGATAAAGAATACATTTTACCACAAAACTGTTTCAGTGTGATTGACTTGTATGTCAATGAGGGCGGGACAGCTAACATACTTCGAGCGGGTAAAACAGCGATGGACGCAGACAACCCCCGCTGCTAACCGCACCTCCTTCCGGCTGCGAATCGCGTAGACGTCTACACGCTGCCCCGGCTACACACCAGGGACTCGGGAGCACCGGTAAGTGGTGGAGGGGGGAATCAGGAGGATCCAGGTCCCCTGCAGCGCTGCAGGGGATTTGGATCTTAGTCTCATAGTCAGACCTGTTTGAGGTCTGATTATAGGACGACCCCGATTATAAGATGAGGGGTATTTTTCAGAGCATTTGCTCTGGAAAAAACCTTGTCTTATAATCGAGCAAATACGGTATATACACACAAATGGAGAAAGAACACCATAAATGTGATGTAATATGAATAGAAGCATAAGAAAAGAAAACAAAATATGTACTACACTGGGAACCTATCTACAGCAAAATGTTACACAAGACAAAAAACATGTGAGTTGGGGATAAATGTAACACATAATACCACCTCCAGTGATACATAGGCTCCAAATCACTGCAAAGTTACCAATAGGTAAGGACCAATGCTACCACTAGGTGGCCGTAGACGTCGGTTAATACAAACATTACACTTTACTCTATATAAATTAGTTAATGTAGCAAGAGATCTCATATTGTGAATTAAGGCCATGGTGAAATCGAGTGCCCAGCCGAAATATCCAATAGACTTCTCTTTGATTGAGACAGGTGGTAATACTACCCCCACGTGGGAAGCAAGAGACTTTTTCAATCCCTGTGAATGAAAAATAAGCTAAATCTCCTCCATTGCCATAATAATTAAAAAAAAGGTTTACCTATGGGAGATTTAATATGTTTATCCTGAATATTATTGATATGTTCCCTGATACGTGCGTTCAATTCACGCACAGTGCGTCCAACGTATTGAACTTTACAGATTACATGTGATTAGATAAATGACATGATCACTGATATAGTTAATATAGTTACGTATCTCAAATTTCTCCCCTGTGGCTGATGACACAAATTGTTTTTTCTTATTTTCAACATACCTGCAACATTTGCAAATAGTGTGACCACAGCTATACATGCCCGCAGTACTGAGCCAGGTACCCGTTTTATTCTTCAATTGAGGTGGCTCAGTGTGAGCATATTGCCCAGGGTATACTTAATACCCTGTTTGAGAATTTTAGCATAAGTCTCATCCATTTTCATAATAGATACATTTCTACACTATGGGTAGAAATCAAGGCAGTACCTGTCAATTCACCCCTCTCCCTGGTATCTCCACATCTGTCAGCAAGAAGGAGCTCTCTCTGTTTTGTATTTGATGCGTATAACATGTCGTTGGTGACAACTACTGGCATGCAGCACCGTGTTTCCAGCAACCTTCTTACAAAAAACACCCCCAATTGTAGAGCCAGAAAGGAGATTGTATCTTTGTGATGTTCAAGCCTACATTTTAGATTCATAGAATTAGCATTTGCATAGGACACAAAACATGATGCCAGGTCCCAACCGCCCGACCAGACAAAAAGCAAGTCATCAATATAGAGGCCGAAATATTGTATATATTCTCTGAAGGGATCAATTTCATGAAACAAATATTTTTCTTGCCACCAGACCATGTAAAGGTTTGCATATGAGGGTGAAAAACACGTCCCCATTGCTGTCCCACAGGTCTGGAGGTAATATCTACTTTCAAAGAGAAATATGTTTAAACAAAAATTAAATTGCCTGGCATAAAAAATAAATGGTGTTCTTAGTGTATTCACTGAATCCCATTAAACAGTCAAACCCTTTTCATGGGGATACAGTATAAAGAACAGACATCAAGGGAAAGCCAGGAGAAATTTTGTTCCCACTGCATATTCTGGAGCTGTTGGATAAACCCTCACCAAAGCTAACAATACCAGAAATGATAGGCCTCCCGGGAAGGTTAGTCAGAGTCAGTGGACCTTTTGGCAAAAAAAATTTAAAAAAATGGAGTAATAGGGTGTGACACATACATACTGAACCTCATCTATATTAAGGACTCCTCAGTATAGTCCGAGATCTAATAAAAGGGAGAGTTTATCTTGAAACTTGGTGGTGGTTTTAAAAGACAGCATTCTGTATGTTTCCAAATCTGCAAGCTGTCTCATAGCTTCTTTAACTTAGTCCAATCCATTACCACCACAACCCCCCCTTATCTGCATTTTTAATTACCAATTCAGGGTTACCCATCAGCTCTCCAACAGCTCGTTTCTCAAGGTTAGTAAGGTTTTGGCACACAGAGAGATTCTGTTTACTTGCAAGATTAAGCAAATCCCTTTCTACAGATTTTTGAAAAGTATCCATTATAGAGCCCTGGCTATTAACTGGATACAAATCTGACTTCGGCTTGAGCTTAGTTGAAATTGTTGTGATATTTTTAGGTTTTACACAGAGAGATTCCAAAGTGGAGATATGGCAAAGATTTCTAAAAGTTAACTCATTAGAATACCCACCATGGGGATTGTTAGGAATATTAATGAGATAAAATATGCAAAACCAATATTCTATCACATATACAAAATGCTGACGCTATCAATTTTTGTAAGACCACATCCACAATATTAATATAAAGAGATACCCTATATTTTATCTCTGATCCTAAATCCTTTCAGATTGAGCCAAAAATTATAATTCAAAATGAGGTATTATACCATCACAATAGTTAATCAAAATATTATTTATTGTAAAAACACAATGTACAAAATAGCTATATTACCCATGCAGTGCACAAGATAAAACACAAAAATTATCCTTTAAACACGTCAAAATAATAAAGTAAAAAATACAGTATATTATTTATTAGTTATCAATTATGAATCATCTTATGGGTTTAATACATACAAAATGCAACAGGTGAAAAAGCATATTGCCTAAACATTTCAGCTTGATCAAATTATATCACCTTATATAAACAGCATTTAATATCAAACCAATTAATTTCCAATCCACTCAGCAACCAAAATAAAACCAACAATATCAATAATCAGTTAATAGTTAGTTTTACTAATATGACAATTACAAATAATTGAATACTAAGGAGTATTAGTGAAATTTTTAATAGATGCAAATAATGTTACAGGTAAAAATACCTTTTACATCATTGTCATTATTACGGGTTATAAGCTGCAGTCTCACAAGCCTTCATATACAATAATGTTGTATACTATTTCCCAGAAGAAGGGAATTCTATATTGAAGTAGGCAAAATTCACCTCCATTCAGAATAATAAAACCATTGTCTGAGCTCAAATTGTCTTGGGTTTCCAATTGTCTGGGCTCCTAAATTGTTTAAAACATAAGCTTTTAAAGACAGGACTTATTATCATATTCTCCACCTATTGATTGAGATTCTCCAATCATAATTGTGGGTTTTACCCATTATAATTAGGACTTCTTAGCATATTTGCACTATTGTATTTCCATCATTTACCTGCAAGAGATGCTCTGGTATAAGAAATAACTTTAAGACAATTACATATACATCTGGAATTTGTCCTTGATCACACATATCTCTATAAGTTACCTCCTAGGTAGTAAATCAGTTTCGGTGGTCTTGCAATGTATCCCCCATTCCAGTTTACATGCTAGAGATAAGCAGCTTCTACTCCTTAAATTTTCACATAGAAGATAATTATATTTGCTGAAGCAGCTAAATTCATAAAAGATTCTTTGTTCTCAATTATAGAGAGAACAAGGATAGAAAAAATCATTATACGATTAAGGAAACAAAATGTTTCTGACTCCATTTTCTGTTCATATAAAATACACAAATATAAAATACTTGTCTTCCAGCCTAAAATATCTGACATTAACCACTGAATCTATATCAGATATCTCTGCGACATGTAAATTATCATAGTTTCTTAACTACCCTCTAATACTATTGAGGCCTCTGTTTCTATATCATTAAACAATGCTTCTAGCAAATGCATTAACATCAATAAGGGTTTGAAACATATTGAAGTGGGTAGTAGGTGAGAAAGATAGACCCAGAGAGAGAACCTCAACGTGTACCTATAAGAGCACCTGTGGGGATTGAAAATGCTGGGTTTAGGAAGGGGGTGTATCCCAAGCTCCTCTTCCCACATTTCCACAGCTGCTGTTGTTTTCTAATTGTTTTAATCTGTATGTACCCTATATATTAAACACAGTGTACCACTCTATTAGGCAGCTTATGACTAAGCACAGTTTGTGCGAAATGCGGCAAGCGGTTTGGCCTTTTTTGTTCGTGTTCACGTTCTGTTGTTCCTTTCGATGTTGTTGTCCATAGACGCTTAATAGATTTGTTTTTTTTATACATGTATGGATGTCCTTGTGTGATACTGGTGTCGTCTGGCATGGCTATCGGTTTTTGTGTCACAGTTTAGAACCTGGACCGGGTCCTTCTGGTGCTGCAGCACCCAGCTGCTTGGATTTATTATTTGAATCTAAATGGGATTGTAGCCTCTCCATTTGTTTCTATTTAACATCTAAGGTTTATTCCATCCTTTGTCCTTTGTGTTTTGTTCCAGCTACCAAGTGGGTTCCTTAGTATCCTGTGCTTCCATGTATCACCTGGCTTAGTCTGACTTCCTTTCTGGCTCCTGTTCCCTGGCATCCTTACCCTGACTTTGCTTATCACCGTACTCCTTGACCCCTGCTCGTCTGATAACCCACTTTGGTTACCGACTCTGTTTTTTTGGATTACATCTTTTGGGTCACGATTTTCTTACCTTGCTTTCGCCTTAAAAAATGGGCCTTTATATTTTATATTTTCTGTGTCTGTCTGGCTCCTGGTCCCTTACAGTTGGTAGGTGTGTTGAATATTTTACCACTGCTAAAGGCTTGATGCTTGCTGCTGATGCATGTGGCTGGTTGTATTTCTGACTTGAGACAAGAATGCTTCAACCTGCTTGGGACCGGTATACCAGAGACAAATTGGAAAATAGGTCATACACGTCTAGCGCCACCTCTGCCCAATCCACAAAAACTAAAATCAGTCATCTCAGACATTTTTAAATCAATATTAGTCACTGTTAAAATATAGGCGGGGAATCCTCAGCCCTGCCTAATATTGGTTGCCACTAGACTTGGGAGCCGGCCAACTCTATTTCGTCTTCGTGGAGGAAAACAATCTTCGTATTCTGTACATATTCATGTACCTGCTTTGTGTTCGTTTAATACGGGGTTAATACGGGGTTAACGTGGCACAGACTGCGCAGCAGCTTTGGCATCAGGATTTTAAATGTCCATATGAGCAACTCTGTTGGTCGCCTGCACAGTACAGCTGTACTTCATTGGTTGATGGCAGACAAGCCCCCTGCTGGCAACCAACAGAGTCGCTCATACAGACTTTTAAAATCCTGGTGCCGTAACTTGGCTGGGAGAGACCACTGGTCTCCCCGCTCCAAGAGTTAAAAGTCAGTACGAACGACCAATAAAGTCACTTGTACGGACCTTTAACTGTTGGAGCAGGGAGAGCATGGTCTCCCCAGGCCAAGTTGCCCCATCAGGAGTTAAAGGGCTATGTAAATGAGCCTACTGGCTGCCTGCAGGGGCCTCCTCTGGCAAACAACAAATGCTTTGTAAACGTAGAAAAATAGAAAGTGTCGACACAAAAGAACCATTCGGCCCATCCAGTCTGTGTATTGTACTTCTATTGCTAACCCTGTGTGTTTTCACTTGTTTGGGGTAGGGGATGAGGGATTGGGTCTGCGTGTTGGGTGTTCTTTTTTTCTCATAGAAATGGACACAAGCACGTAGCAGTCTGATTACTAGTACAATGGCAACTAATCTAAACAGATTAAGGTCAATCTTCACACACTAAAACAGACCACCCTGGTTTCCTTTTGTGAAAAAAAAATTCCCCATAGCTTGCTGGTATCCAAAGATATATCATGAGGTGCGCTGTAAAGCTTGAACAACAGATGTTCTGAGCAGCAAATTTACACAAGACACCTGCACAAACAGGCCTGCTTGCCTTCACCATGCACATCTAGAGACACCTAGTGAGAAGAGACAATAGAGGAAGATGGAAGGTGACGATGGGTGATTTGATGTCTTATTGCTTTGTTCTGTTACAGAAGCATATGTTTATAATTGGATGTCAATTTATTATCCATTTTAAAGAGGTATTGGTTATATATTGTTGGCAGGGCACAAACAGATGACTGACACAGAAACATTCCTAAAACCGATGGCAGTTTGACACGCAAGCTCTCTTGTATGAATCAGAGAACTTCAAATGTTTGTTTGCATTTTGTTGCTCTTACATTCCCACTTACTCTTTCTCACACAGTCACTCTCTCTAGCATTCTCACTAACACTTCTTGTTCTTCTGCCTTGTTTCTACATGAGATTCCCCCCGGTATTGACTCAGTTCACCAAGTATTTTCATAAAAGTGCAGAGTCTCAAAACACACCCTCTCCCCTGATTGCAAGAACGAGGCGAGCCGTCGCTATGATGTGCGTAGTTGCTCCGCATTTTTGTGGTAGTACTCTAAAAGGCTGGAATATTGCAGACAGATTCACGGAGAAAGAGAAGAGTTTCTTCACCTCTCTTTCTCTGCAAAAGCGTGAGAGTGTCTGTGAGAGTAAGCATGAGAGAGTGAGACAGCATGAGTGAGGGTGAGCGACATTTTTTTCTGAATGGGAAAAACTCTCCAAATTTTGTTTGAGCTGAAAGGACAGGAAATGAAAACCTTTTTGGTTCATTTGCACAAGTCTATTGCATGTAAAGATTATATGAACTACAGATGAGAGGTTATAGCCTACAGTCAATTAAATATATTAGGAGATATAGGGATATAAGTTCTAAATTGAAATACTGAATGGTAGTAGTCAATATGTTGAGCAAGTTGTTTCAGCATTCTTAAGGTTAAACATAGGAAAAAATAAAACTGTCCGGGCAGAAATCCATTGTTGCCTAAACTCCATATGCTAGTCCCTGTACATTGTCAGAACTGTGTTGAAATTAATATTAAATTATTTTATCATTTTTCTCCATTATCAACTAAACATATCAATCTAAACTAAAATAAACCATTATGCAAATTCACACACAAATACTTTTCATATTAAAGTAAACCACTATGGGAAATGTTTGAAAATCTGACAAGGCCATAAGGCTTAATAGAATTGATGATTGCATACAGATGGGTGATTAACTCCCTGGATTTAAATGTAAAAAAAATTGTTCTGGGCTACAACCTAACAGAGTCATATTGCCATATGGAAAATAACCATACACTATGTATACTGACAGTTTGAGACCAGGTGGCATAATCTATGTTTTCTGATTGGGTGTTTGAAACTCGGGGCTTTTGCTAAGCATTCATAATAAAACTGACTGGCATGAAATAATTGTAATTTTTGGGCTAGAAGTGAGCTGATGCCTGGTGCTTTCTTGTGAGTACAACATTGTGAGTACTATATATATATATATATATATATATATATATATATATATATATATATATATATATATATATATAGTACTCACAATGTATATATATTTTTGAACTATATATATATATATATAGTTCAAAAAAGTTTTCGCACTTTTATATTTTCGTAATTGGTCATGTCTTAGTGTGTCATGTGACTAGTTCTGTCTGGCAAAGCAGCTACCATTGCAGTTTAGTATAAAAGTTTTCATCCTGGGGTAAAGATGGCTGCGAAATTTATAAATTGCACCAAAGAGGAACAGTGTTCTGTCATATGCTTTTTGCAGACAGAAGGTGTGCCAGGAGCAGGTGTGCTCAGTTGAAGAGGTTGCAGGAAAGCTGAATGTGAGTGTTGGATCTGCTTATGCCCTGATTCATGACAGCCTTAAGTTCAGTAAAGTTTGTGGCACGTGGGTGCTTAAGCAGCTGACAGAAGAGCATAAGTGCAAGCTCATGGCCCATTATCGTGAAGAAGGTGATTTTCTGCAGAATGTGGGTTCCCCATTACGGGCTTGAAAGCGAGCGGTAGAGTATGCAGTGGAAGCATTCATCATGAAAAAGCAGTGGCTACGCGTTCAACCAAAAACATTTTTTTGCTGATGGCATTCAAAAGTTGGTACGACGTTAGAAAAGTTGTATCGCATAGCAAGGTGACTATGTAGGAAAGTGATGTAACTTGTTTTTAATGTAATTAATAAATAGAGTTAAAAGTGTGGAAACTATTTGAACTCGTGTGTGTGTGTGTGTATGTATGTATATTTATATGTGTGTGTGTGTATATATATATATATATATATATATATATATATTTATTTTTTTTTTTACTGAATTTCCCTTACCTTAGCCCTAAAACAGCACGCTTTCTATATTTGTTCCCCTCTTGTTTTTCTAAAGTGGTACTGGGTTGAAGATGCATAGAATATGTAGCATATCGGCAAATTGCAGAAAACGTTAAAGTAGTAAGTGTACAGCCTGTATGCTGTACAGAAAAAGCCTTATGCCCCCCATATAACACCCCCCCCTCCAGACTTACCACTGCTTCTGACTCCCTCGTGTCTGGTGGGGGCAGTGGGTGGAGGCCGGCGTTCATGAAATTAAAGGGGTCAGTGTGCACGCACCGCGCCACCCAATGGCCGTGCCTCAGCTGTTTGTCCCACCCCTTTTAAGACGTGGGACGAAGTGCTGAGGGACGACCATTGGGTGGCGCGGTGCGTGCAAGCTGACCCCTTTCATTTCATTAGGCGACGGAGGAGGCGGCTTTCAATTACATTAGGTATCCTGGTGGGTCAGTATGGCTCTGACAGTCGGCAGCCCCGCGTGCCTCTCATTTGCACCCTGCTTGTACCAGCTGCTGCATTCCGTGCGCTTTGGCCCCCCTGACTGACAGAACTCCAGGGCACGGTCGCAGTCATGACCCCTGCGACCCTGGATGTTCCGCTACTGGATGGTGGATATTAGAGACCTTGCGCTCCCCAACCTTCCATTTGAGGATGCCCCACAGATGCTCAATAGGGTTTAGGTCTGGAGACATGCTTGGGCAGTCCATCATCTTTACCTTCAGCTTCATTAGCAAGCAGTGGTCGTCTTGGAGCTGTGTTTGGGTTCGTTATCATGTTGAAATACTGCCCTGTAGCTCCCCAGTGCCCAGACCATGACACTCCTACCACCATGCTTGACTTTAGGCAAGACACACTTGTCTTTGTATTCCTCATCTGGTTGCTGCCAACAATGCTCGACACCATCTGAACCAAATAAGTTTATCTTGGTCTCATTGGACCACAGAACCTGGTTCCAGTAACCCATGTACTTAGGCTAATTGTCTTCAGCAACCTGTCTGCAGGCTTTCTTGTTCATCATCTTTAGAAGAGGCTTCCTTCTGGGACAACAGCCATGCAGACCAATATGATGCAGTGTGTGGCGTACACTGACAGGCTACCCCCCACCCCTTCAACCTCTGCAACAATGCTGGCAGCACTCATACGTCTATTTCCCAAAGACATCCTCTGGATATGACGCTGAGCACGTGCACTCAACTTCTTTGGTCAACCATGGCGAGGCCTGTTCTGAATGGAACCTAAGTGGAACCTGTCCTGTGAAATTGCTGTATGGTCTTGCCCACCGTGCTGCAGCTCAGTTTTAGGGTCTAGGCAATCTTCTTATAGCCTAGGCCGTCCTTAGAGTTCTTTGCCATGAGGTGCCATGTTGAACTTCCAGTGACCAGTATAAGAGAGTGTGAGAGCGATAACACCAAATTGTACACACTTTTGTTGCCAAGGTTTAGACATTAATGGCTGTGTGTGGAGTTTATTTTGAGGGGACAGCAAATTTACACTGTTATATACAGGCTGTACACTCACTACTTGACATTGTAGCAGAGTGTCATTTCTTCAGTATTGTCACATGAAAAGATATGATAAAATATTTACAAAAATGTGATACTTTATGCTGTAATAGGTACCTTCCACAGTTCCATTCAAACCATGATGATTTGTTGCACTGTCCTGAATGGCATAAGAGAAAATTGCCCCGTCGGTCAGTCAGAATTTTACAAGGAGAGAAGTTTTGCACTCTTAAGGGAAAAGTAAGTGGCACCGTAGTGGTAGAGTAGCAATCTGTACTGCATGCAAGCAGGAGGGAAACCAGGCACAGTAGGCTTATGTGTGCAATTGCAATGAGGGAGTGCCCACTTGCCTTTCAGACCCCAGGCCAAAAAGTGCTGACCAATGCTTCTGGAGTTGTGCAAGACAGAGTCATTCTAGTAAATGGGGCTTGAAAAGTCATTGAGCAATCTGCCTTCCTGCATATAAAGCGCTCAGAACACTTGCTCTCCCTTTCTGTGTTGGAATGCTGGGTTTAGAATTAGGGGCTGTTGTACAAATAATAGGAATGATTGAAGATGTTCTATCTGCATCGTGCTTCTTACGACTCTGTAGCCCCTTCTTTAAGCGCTGCTTGCTGCTACCAAGGATTTCACTAGAGACACCAATCCCAGCCCCATTACCTGGTCACTCCAGGCCCAGGAATATACAAACTCTTCCAGTTCTTTTTCTTTATTCAGATAATGCCCAGAACAGATGGATGTATAAGCAGTAAGCCACTAAGTTACATTCTGTCAGTTACAAAACTCGCATATATGACTTCATCTGTAACTTCTGTGTGTCTCCTTGAAGCCATGTGTGTGTGTGTAAGTAGAGAGGGAGAGACTGTGTGTGTAGGAGAGCTGGGAACTCCATACCTACCTCTTCCACTGCCGTAGCTGTGCTTCAAAGCATCGTGTCTAGCGGGTACTCGTGGTGCATCTTCCCCCGACGTCTTCTCTCCAAGGAGTGGGCAGTACACAACGCCCCCCTTTTTATTCCATACCTCCGTAGAGGCAACGTGACGCGCATAGCGCTACGTCATTGGCTGGGGATTTACAAGCTGAGCACCATCTTTCAGTCAGTGCTCAGTTGTTGTTTTGGCTGAGCTTCTACTCATGCTGTAGTTACCCTCCGTTAGTGATTTTTGCATGTTCCTGACCACACTTGCCTGACCATTCTATTTTACCTTGTTGCTAAGTTTTGTATGTTCCTGACCACGCTGATTTCGCCATTCCTGGCCCAGCTTCTCTGATCATTCTATTTGGACTATGTACATTACCTGTGCCTAGCGTTGCAATCTCTGCATACTGGGTTCCTTACCTGAACATCACGTTACAGGTTTACTAGAAGGCTCCAGGCATTTCAGATGTGGCACTATATGATTAGCTGTTACAGAGGAACCTTCTGAAAACCTTGAGTCCCTTAGGAATATCAGGGAAGTTTCCAGAATTAACTCTTAGAAATAAATAGATACAAACATCTACATACAGATCTACATACACATACAAACATCACACAAATACCAGACTACATGGGTAAGAATCTGGAACAATCCCAGTCTAGGGCTAAACACTTTATCACCAATTTTCAAGCCCTACATGTAGCCATTAGTAATGGGTTGGGATTCACAAATTCAGACCACATTGAGAGCGAGAGGGAGGCCAACTGCGTGTCTGGGGTTGGAGGATCGGGGGAGTGGATGTCCCTGGTAGCTCCACCATTTTGGGAGAAGTTTGCCTGCAAGTTATGATCGCGGTGATGGGGACGAAGTAAGAAGAGAGAAAAGAGAAGATAGAAGAGAAAGGAGAACAAAAAGATGCAGAACAAGAAGATCTGAGTAACATAAGTAGAGCTGCAAGGCATAGAAGAGGAAGTGGTCAGCAGAGAAGGTAGGGAGACATTCAGAGAGCATGAGAGTGAGGGTGAATGAAAATGAGAGAGTGAGTGAGACTAAATGTGGGCATTGAACAAAGAATTTAATTTCCAAATTTAAAATGTTTATTTGCTGTTCAAAACTTTTTTTGCCCATCAAGTAATTTTGCACGTCAAGTAATTAATATGACAAAAGGAGTTATGGGGATACGACTAAAAAGTGTACTGTTTGTCAGTTGAGTTTAGTTGTCTCTATGCATCCATAAGCAAACAGTGTTCCCACAGGAGAGAGTCAAGCAGGCTGCCCCGTCTACCTGTCATGATAGCGGTATCTAGGTGACTGTTTGCAATTAAATTAAAGTTGCCTCCTATAATAATATTAGGCGAGGCTAGAGTTGAGAAAACCAAATAGAAAAGATGGTTGTCTGCCATTTGGAGCATAAACAATTACTAAAGTAAACCGCTAACCTTCCATGCACAATGACAACACAATATACTGCCCCTGTGGGGCTTGGCTGACCTAGCAGGATCAAAACTGGGCCAGACCTAGCAGGATCAAAACCCCTCTTGTTTTTGTGGAATACGGAAATGAATAGGCAATACAAGAAGATTTTTGTTTTTTTAAAAAAATGGTATTTGGGTGTGTCCAGTGCATTTCCAGTGCATATCAGGATGGAGCTCTTTAAGATACATCAACACCTTTTTACACTGGAGAGTTTAACCCTTTCAGCTTCTAGGAAATGCAGATATTAGACTTGTGCATAGCAAGCAAAATCAATTTGGAAGAAATGTTTGTTTTGTTTTTGCCGCTTAAATTTTTGGGCAACCAAAAATTTTTCCGTTTGGCTTGCATGGAATTTGCAGGCATTTTTTGATTCAGGAATCAACCAGAGTAAGGACAATGAAAGAGGAGCAGCAGTAGTAGAAGGGCACTGGCAGGTGACATGCAGCCACTTGAGTGGCATATAGGGGGTTAAAAGGCATTTCTAGAGGCAGAGTGTCATAAAAGGGGTTAAAAGGCAGATCATGGGGCAATCTGCCTCCAGAAAAGCCTTATGCCCCCCATATAAACCCCCGACTTACCACTGCTTCAGACTCCCTGGTGTCCGGTGGGGCAGTGGGTTTCATGAAATTAAAAGGGGCTGGCATGCTCGCAGCGCGCTGCCCAATGGCCATTTGTTTTATGCGGCAAAAACAAAACAAACTTCGTCCCATGTCTTAAAAGTGGTGGGACAAAGAGCTGAGGCATGGCCATTGGGCGGCGCTGCACGTCAGCCCCTTTAATTTCATTAGGCGCTATGGCCGGAAGAGGCTTTCAATCCCGCTCGCAGCCGCTTTTTGAATGTTCGTCTGGCGGCCGCCCGGCCCACGGACCTGCCGGCCCACCGGGAAATTTGCAGCGTTACCATTGACTGCACTTCCCATGCTCAGCCAGCATCATGGAGGCAGTATGTCTGACAGTGCCTTGTGGGAACTTTAGTTAACAGTAAATTATTTTGACAGGTGTTAGTTGTGGATTATAACACTCATGTGATCGGAATTGTTGTTCACAGCGAACATTTACAGCTTTATCTACTGTTAATTGCACTTCCCATGATGCTCATCTGAAGTACCGTATTTGCTTGATTATAAGATGACCTGATTATAAAAGGACCCCCCCTAAAGTGAATATTATTTTAGGAAAAAAGAAAAGACCTAAATAAAAAACTCCCCTGCAGGGGATCTGGATCTTAGTCTTATTGTCAGACCTCTATTTGAGGTCTGATTATAAGATGACCTTGGATATAAGACGGGGGGTATTTTTGAGAGCATTTGCTCTGAAAAATCATTGTCTTATATTCATGCAAATACGGAAGTATGTCTGACTGAGCCTCATGGGAATTAATGTTCATGACTTTGCCGACAAAAATGAAGCAATTTTTTTAAAGTGTCCTTCTTTCACATTTTGAAACGTTGGGAGGTATGAGGTTATAAACTATTCAGTTACCTAGATATGCAGTCTTCATCTAAAAAGGAAAAACAATAACATACTTTGGAAACCCCAAATCTAATTCTTTTCAGACGGCTTAATTTAGAGATGAATTCAATTCTGAATAATTTAAAATTAAATTTACTTTGGCTTTCCAGTGCTGCCCTTTTTGAGGTCTACTCATTGTGTACAAAAAAATCATTAATGTTTCCCACTCATAAATGCAGGGAGACGTGTTATATATATTAAAATTTCATCCAACCCCTGAAAATATACAAAAACTGTATTTGAAGCTAAGACATCTTGGTACAGAAGAAGAGGGATAGTCTACAAGGAGGTAAAAGGGAAATTACACAGAAGGCGAGTATAAGGAAGTATTAATGGCGATTAGAACAAAATTCTCAAAATTACTTTTCCACCACTGTACATTTTTAAAATACAAATGTGTCCTCTCCATTAGGTGTTCTGCCTTGAAATTTTTACATGGATGTTTTTAGTCTTGCAGAATATGAACAGTCTCTTGTAGGAAATGATTCCCTTAGTCTTTGTTACCCACCTCATTCACCTGACAACCTCCTCTACAAAAGACATCTTATCAGTCATGACTGATTGCAGTAAGCTGTACTCTGGGCAACCATTAAGCAAATTACCTGAATCATTGCAAGGATTAGTCTCATTAACACATGATTAGCATCAAATTAAAATAATGAGTGTTTAACTTCTGATGTCTTCCAGTTGTTTGAACAGCTTGATCAGCCACACAAGGCTGGCAGGGAGGTGATTGGTGTCAGTGAGTCACAAGAAAACGTTAGGCCGGACATCATTATTTAAGCATGCTGAAACTACTGAAAATGCTATGGACTGATGCTTACTGTTCAGATTCTGTAGACATTTATGTAAATCATATACAACAAGCTGTGTTATGTTTATACATCAGCTATTCACTCTTTATCCTTCTCGTGTTTGCTCAAGATCATTACTGGGAGTGTTGTGTTAATATTTTTGTTTATCCTCTTATTAAAGACAAACATCTAATTTAATTTCTCATATTTAATTGTATGTGAATCTCAAATATATCCTAACACTCGGAATTAGGTTTGCTTTAAATATATCATAAAATGATGGTTGCATCTTAACAAGGAGTGTATATACCCATTTTCTCTTAAAGCAAATGCGTACATTAGGCATGTTTTATAGAATTTTCTGTTTACATGCCCTCTTTCTGTCTAGAGTGTCTGGACCAGAAGAGAGCAAGAAATAAACAAAGAAAATGCCCCCAATGTGTGTGTAAGTTAGTCTGATACTAGACAGCGGCGTATCAGGAGTTTCCTCAATGTGTGGGGGCACGTGTGCAGTTGGCCTAGGGCAGCAGGTTCAGGGTGCAACAGTCTCCCTGCTAGAAAACTATGGAACAGATCACACTCTTGGGTGATCAGGCCCCCGTGGTGTGCTTTCGCTCATTGGGATTTCATTTTTTTAAGCTGTTAGGACTATGCC
This sequence comes from Spea multiplicata, assembly GCA_009364415.1. Classification (NCBI taxonomy): domain Eukaryota; kingdom Metazoa; phylum Chordata; class Amphibia; order Anura; family Pelobatidae; genus Spea; species Spea multiplicata. The sequence continues at coordinate 15,273 of VKOC01001075.1, read as the reverse complement.
TTAGCTTCTTAGCATTGAGGAGAACATTAATTCTGATCAAATCCCCAACTCCATTTGCAGAAATGCAGCCCCAAACCAGCATCTGTGGATGCTGAGATGATAGCACTGCTGGACATCTTTTGATTGTGAAGGGAAGTAAGCGCAATGTGTCTTTTATCTGCTGCACTAAGTTTACTTGGTCGAACGCTGCATCTACTGTCCTCAATATAGCCCGCTTCTTTTTGCTTCTTCAAAAAGGCTTGCTCAGAATATGAAATTTCTGCCTGGGGAAAGACCTTGCAGATGCCGGATAACTACCTTGTGTCTTGTTACTGTTCTCAGTCTTGCCATGGTATATAACTTTTAATATTAAACTGTCTTCATTACTGTATATCGAAGACGTTAAAGCAATAGACATTACATATTTTAAATTAGCTAGTCTGCAATTTGTGGCACGTATTTGTCTTTATATTCATCAATGTTACTCATTATTTTCATAACAAAATGTGTCCCATGCATGAGCAAAACTACATTTAATGATTCGCTTTTCCCTCCTTTGCAGCTATAACATGTGTGGGAAGGCTTTCCACACGATTTCGAAGTGTTTCTTTGGGAATTTTCGCCCTTTCATCAAGTAGAGTATTTGAGGTCAGGCACTGATGACAAGGAAGCCTAGCTCGCAATCTCTGTTCCAGTTTATACCAAAAGTGTTTGATGTGGCTGAATTCAGGGCTCTGTGTGGGCTAGTCAAGTTTTTCCACACCAACCTTATGCAACCATGTCTTCATGGGCCTGCATTGTGCACTGGAGCCCAGTCATGCTGGACTACAAAAGGGCCTTCCCCAAACTGTTCCTGAAAAGTTCGAAGCATAGCATTGATCAAAATGGCCTTGTATGTCCCCTTCAGCATACATTTTAGATAATGTTATGCTTCTAACTTTGTAGGAATAGTGACATCCCTGTACAGAGCCCTGATCTCAACCCCATCGAACACCTTGGGATAAACAGGAACAGAGATTGCCCACCAGGCCTTTTTGTGCAACATCAGTGCCTGACCTCACAGGGGCCCCAAAAATCTTGTGGGAAGTCTTTCCAGAAGCGGAAGCTGTTATAGTTGCAAAGGGGGGACCAACTACATATTAATATCTATGTACTTAGAATGCAATGTCATAAAAGTCTCTGATGGTGTAATAGTCAGGTGTCCCAATACCTTTGTCTAAGTAGTGTGTATAAATATATAGAACTTTGTAAGATAGCTTTGTGTTTTAATAATCTTCTAAATTATGCTGTTAGGTCTTTTGGGGTTCTAAAGAGCTTACAGGTAATAGATTTTGCCTATGAGCACAGAAGTCATTATAGCTTGTACCAGAAGATTTAATAGTTGTCATAATTTATCATGTGTGCTGAAAAGTGCTTCTTAATTAAGTACGTACATTAATGAGTTTTTTAATTTGATCTGTAACTACCTTGCTGTACTAATTGCAATATTCTACACATTAGTCATCCGCTGTTGCCCTTGGCGGTTTTCTATCCTAAGAGTACTGCTCTTTTCAGTTAAATCTAGTTAACTCATTGTAGACAATATTGTATAGTTAAATACTTTAATCTTTAAGAATCGGTTTACGAAACTCATAATATTATACTTTTTGTTTGCATTTTGTAGAAACGATGGGAATTAGAATATCTGGAAGCTCTGACTTTGAGTCTCAAATTTTTAATCCCAATTACAGTCCCTACACGAATGGGCTAATTACTACAGTCGCACAGTTTGGAGCTGACTCCTTAATGTTCTACTCTGATGTAATATGTAATCATCCCAATGGGCATATCAAAGTTGAAATTCCTTTACAATTCAGCTTTACAATTAAAGTGACAATTCAGAATGTCTTTATATCCTAAAAAAGAAATAATTCTCACACAATTAAACCAGCAAAAACTTTGTAATTATTAAAGTGCTAATATTAAAAAGTTTTAGGGTCAGGTGGTTTATGAAATTCCTAGGCATGGAATTAGGACCACAAATAATGATAAAATATAAGAAAGTTAAGTAATCACCACTCCCTATTGAAACAAAAGCAGCAAGGCAAGCGTACCCCTTTCTTAATGCTGCAAGAACACTATCTAAACATAGCCTTGACCCTACACATATTCTGCTTTCCTCCGGATTATTTTGTGGGTGCATGGGGCCACACCACACACTTTTATGATTAAAATCGACATTTAAACAGTGTTAGTTGGTTAAAATATAACTTAGAAAAGAACAAGCCAACCTCTTTCAAAGTTCTTTTCAACACCCCCTTGAAAACAACAGGTGATTTTTGTGTAATTTTTGGTGTTATATCTAAAGGTTATTTAAATCATGACAGAATGTTTCATATTTGTATTGCCCTTCTTTTACTGTAACCTCCAACAGCATACAGTTAAAGAAATAGCCATTCCAGAAACAGCAGAATCTATAAGATCCTGCTGTGACGATACGGATACCTGGAGCAGCCTCCCCCCAGGATGTATCGTCCAGAAAGGAGTGTTGCTGAGACTGGGGTCAAGTCGTGACTATATCTCCCCCAGGATGTCACGATTTTTTCTCAGTAGGAGCGAGGCGGAAGGGTCAGTAGACGGTAGCAGGTTTGACCTGAGCTGGGGTAGGCATCGAGTCCTTTAACCACTGGATGGGGAGGCATGTATTGATCCCTCTGCCTCCAAGTACAGCCTTTACAGAGGCTGCCAAGTGTTAAGCTCAATGCTGACAGATCCGAAGACTCTGCCGCAACCCTCCCAAGGAACTGGGACACACCATACTCTTGGGGAATAATTCTCTGTTTATTGCAAGGCATACAAGGTTATATATGAAAACAAGGGGTGGGTAAAACACTACAAACAACCAAGTACTTTGTATACAAAAGGAAAGTTAACATAAGGAAATTAACTCAGGCATTTAATTAATACAATACAATAGTTCACACCACAACAAAGGATCAATACCATCACCTCAAGATAATGGCAGTGCAGACAGGAAGCAGCACCAATAAACATAACGGGATTATACAAGAAAGGAACTTTTTAACACATGAATTACATCCTGGGATACAATAGTTCACACCACAATAAAGGGTTAATAACATCAGCTCAAGATAATGGCAGTACAGACAGGAAGCAGCATCAATAAACATAAAGGGATTATACAGAGAAAATACAAAATACACATTAGCCCTTGTATGCCCACAAGTCTCAGACGGCTAACATCACACCTGCATGTATCTCTCTCTTGCTCCTTAATTGCTGCCAACCTCCAAGTGAGCACCCTCTATAACTCAAAAAACCCCCAACTAAAAACAACTATTTTTTTTCATATTTTTTTTAAGGGGGGCAATACCCTCTGTTCCCTCTTTTTAATTTTTTACTCTTTCTATAACTACCCCCTAACTTAGTTACGGTAGACCATGCAGGAACCATGGAGAATGGAGCCACCTCACCGCTAGCTGTGATAAGTCCAAGTTGTGCAACGGATGTGGCAAGCCAGACCACGTGTATAAGGACTGTCCCAGTAAGCCCCGGCGGCCAGATATGGCTGCTGGACGGCCTGGGAAATTAAATCCAGGTCCAAGTAAGCCCTCCTCTACAGCTGACCCGAAGGAGCCTCTAATGGTGATGCTGCCACTGGATGATCCTGCTGTACTTGGAATGGGATCAGTAATGCCAAGCAGTCAGAAGAAGGAACAGGCTGTTTCGGGTCCAATAGATCCCTCCCCAGTAGTGGGTCCTGCGGATCCCAATGCGTTTTTAAATCCCTGTGTAGGTCCTTCTACCAGCCGTGAGAGTCACATTCCTGTGGGAGATCCTAAGAGCAGTCCTGATGACAGAGGTGGGAAGTGTTATGGTCTAGCTGCCTTTCTGCTGCATTGCTGGAAGCTATTACAGCCTGGCTGGGTTGCCATGGCTACACTCCTGTCACTCCTGTGACTCAGCCCATTGTCCAGCCCACAGCCAGCCCCTTTTGCCTATTTAAGCAGCTACACTTCACTTCCTCCTTGTCCTTGTGTTGTTTCCGGCTGCAAGTGTTATCTCTGTGTTCCTGAATTCCTGTGCATGACCTGGCTTTCTCTGACGTCCCTCCCGGCTCCTGATTCCTGGCTTGATCCTGACTTCGCTGATCTCCATATTCCTGCCCCCGGCTTGTCTGAGTACCTGTCTTGGTTCCTGACCCCGGCTTGTCTTTTGGTATATGCTCTTGGATCACGATTTGGCTTTGTTTGCTATTGTTATTCCCTCACAGGAAGTCCAGCAGTGAGATCTCACCATCAAGTTCGGAATAAGCGTTGACTACAGCTGTTGTAGAGGAGACCGCCCAATCCCTACTATCCATTAACCCTGCGCAAATGATTGCCCTTCTGGGGACTGAAGTGGAGGTCCTGTGAGAAAACACGGAGGAGGAATCCAAAGTAAAGTTTTCCAGGAGCCCTGGAGATGACGCAGTCCAATCATCAAAGCGGAAGTCAGAGCAAGGAGACCTTCCAGAGTCATCTGTCCAGAAGGTGGCTCGGAACATACAGAGCTGTGCAGGTGTTGCTAGGATGGGACTTTCTCTGTCTGATCCTTTTTTCTTCATTGATTACAGCAGTGTATCAGAAGAGCAATTTTAATTGATGTTGTTTTTAAAGGTTTTAATGTGCGTTTTATGAATGTATATGCTTCACCAGTTAAGAATGAAAGAATGGAACATTTTAGAGTGCATCTCCTTCTTTGCCACAGGTTCTTCGCCTCTAATAGTTGGAGGTGATTTGAATTGTATACTACCGGGCGAGAAATGAAAGGCCAGTCCTCCATTGCGGACATTTTAAACTTGTCAAGAGTTTTACCAAAACCTTTTTAATGAGTCATAGATCGTTCCTTTTTAACAGATACTCTGGGGGGCGTAACTAATGTTTTAAAATCTGATGATCAAACGCATTTGAGCAGAAAGCTGTAATTAACCGAATTGCATGATGCAATTAAAAGCTTTTCTGCTGGTAATTCCCCAGGAGCAGATGGAATCTCTATTCAATTTTATACATGTTTTTGGGAACTTTTACAGGACGATCTTTTTAATATTTTTATAGAAGTTTTTAATGCCCAGGTATTACCCTATTTCTGGAGAAGAGGCATTATTACACTAATTTTTAATAAGGGTGATAGATCAAAATTGGAGAACTGTAGGCCTATCACCCTATTGAATGGAGACTATAAAATTATGGCTAAGATTTTAGCTAATTGAACAAAAGCTTTCATAGATAAGGTTATTCACCCAGATCAGATCTGTGGTATCCTAGGACGTGCTATCTGGGAACACCTAAACGTAATACATGATTTGATCTGGTATCAGAAAGACCTTAAACAATAACTGACCATTTTATCTCTTGATTTTAAAAAAGCTTTTGATCGTGTATCCCATGAATATCTCTTTATGGTTTTAAAGAAAATGGCATTCCAAGATGTTTTTATTCAGCGCATTAATGTTTTATATAAGTTGTCTTTTAGCGAAATTTTAATCAATGGCTTTTTAACTCAGAAAGTCTCTCTTAAATCTGGGTTGAAGCAGGTATGTCTGCTTTGACCTCTTCTTTTTGTCTGTGCCATTGAACCACTTTTAGCCCGTCTACGAAAGGATAAGTTTATCCGGGGCATCCCCATCCCAGGGGGGGCAGGGATACAGGTAAAGGGTCTGGGCTACATGGATGACATTAGTGTATGTTGCACAACGCCAGAGTCCTTGAAAAGGAGAATTTACATGTGCATTTGGTTTTAAGCTGAATCTTGGCAAATGTGACTGCTTTACTATCGGTAATTGGGATGGCAGTCAGACACCTGCTGTCCAGACCCAAAGTATTAAAATTCTGGGAGTGGTTTTTGATAATGCAAATAATGGCGAGAGATCATGGGATATCATGGCAAACCCAAAAGCTAACAATGGAAGAGAGGATTTTTATCATCAAGGCAATACCCTTGCCAAGGATGTTTTTAGGAGTGGTATTCCCCCCCTTCTGACTTGTACGCAAAGAAACTTATGCAAGAGAGAAAGTGTGCAAACAAAACTTGAATGGTGGTAAAGGGATGCCTGATGTGCAGCGTATTTTATATATAAAGTTTTAAGAACTTTTACAAAGAATGTACCTTTGCTTCTTTTTTACGCTATGTGGCTGGTCATATTTTCAGGAAATATAACTTTTACTTGCTGTCTCTTAACTCTCCGGTGCTTTTAAATCCGCCAAAGCAGTATGTCTTTCTAAGGAAAGCAATACAATTTTATCACCTCCAAGATTGTAGCCCGGATATTTTAGCAAATCCAAAGAAGTTGACTGCTGCTATATAATGAAAGGAACAAACTGAACAAGTGGCACAATACTCTCTCATAGAGTCATGAGAGATCTTGCATGGCAGGTAGTGCATGAATGTTTGCCAACTAGGCAGTTTCAGCACAGGAGAGGTCTTGGTGTCGCCGCTAAGTGCCCCAGAGATCAGTATACCGAAGATGAGACAGTGCTGCATATATTTTGGAACTGCTTTTATGTGCAGGACATATGGAAAAAGGCAGGGCCGCTTTTAAATTGGATTTGTGGCCTTCGGTTTTTAAGCTGCATAGTTGTTTTATATGGCTTTTTTGCTGTCCCACAGCTGACCAGTCGCATGTTTTATGGATTATGATAAATTGCATAAAAAAAGCAATTTGGGAAACCAGAAATATTTTATTGTTTCATAAAGAATATATAGACCCTTCCATTTGTCTTAAGTTGGCTTTAAGTGGTATATACACTCACACTTTTTAAAGGATTGCAAAAGCATGGGTTCAATGAACGCAAAGAGACTTTGGTGCCTTAATATGTGGAACATTTTAATTGCATGAACATCCCAAAGACTGTTTTTTGTATTTATTTTAACTTTATGTTTTAATTCATTTTATCATTTTAAATGTTCCATTCTATCATATAACCTGTAGACGTAGAGGCTGTGGCTGGGTGCCACACTGCCTATGGGGCTTTGCGTTCCTACTACTGGAGGGCTACAGTACAAATTTATATAGGACGGGTATTCTGACACTTGATGTGAGAGACGGGTGACACGGTTTATGTTTTGAATCCGAATTGAGTTACTACGTAACGTGTCTGTTACACAATGCTCCTACTTGCCTTGCCCCTTGGCACACACAGCATTACCTATCTTACGAAAGTATTGTGGCTACATTTGATATACATACCTGACAGTCTCCTTGGCACGTTGTGTTACTAATTTGGCACATTGAGGTCACTTGGCCATGCTTGGGACTATCACCAGTACACAGTGGAGCTCTCCTAGGGTGACTCTGTATTTTCATTGTCAGGCTCCTGTTATCTCCGCCGCCTCAGTAAGGGGAGTTGAGCATTCCTGTTGAGACCTTTGACGAGTGTTGATGGTTGGATCCTACATAGCGTTTTTTTGTATAAACAGTTACAGTATACAGAATAGACGTGCTGACCGTTGATGAGACGAGTGGACAGATGGTTTCTGTTTCTTGGGTTTTAATTTGTGTTTCTCGTATAATATATCTATTACAATAGTGTATTTTTGGTCACTGGATGTTGTTATATGGCACACCGTACTCCCTACCTGCGTCATGTGGTTACAACTGCTATATGTATCTGACTTGTAATATGGTCTTTGAATGCTATTGTTTTGAGTTCTTGTCTTGAGACACCAAGGATCACTGCTCCTATTTTTTATAGATCTGCCATGTTACGATGCTTAACTATTGTAACTACTATTACTATTGTAATCTTTGCATTTCTATGTTCATGATGTATTTTATTGATGAATAAAGTTTTTTTGAAAATTATAAAAAAAGAAGAGAATCTATTTAGCTAGTTTATTTTAATAGCTTTTGGAAATTCATAAAATAACAAAAAAAAAAGTAAATGACGGCAAAACATGAGCACCGCAGAAATGTTAACCCCTTCATTACAATGACTGATTTTATTTTTTGTACCCTTCGTGACAATGGCTTTGTTTTAGCATTTCTGCGGTGCTCGTGTTTAGCTGTAATTTTCTCATTTTCTGAACCCACACAAGTTATATATTGTTTTTTAGGACAGAAGGGCTTTCTTGAGATGTCATTATTTTGTTTGCATCATATCATTTACTATAAAAAAGTATAAGATGGTGAAAAATTTTACATGAAAAATATTTTACTCATCTATAAAAGCTAATGAAAAAACTGCTCAATAGATTCTATGATTTGTCCTGAACTTAGAAATACCCAATGTTTTTAAGGGTTTTTTTCAATAATAGGGCAATAATGAGTAGAATTGTGCTATTTCAAAACCATTTTTTTCAAATCTGATCATTCTGCCCCATGTCCTTTTGGGACATCTTTGAAGCCAGCCATATATTTTTTTAACTAGACACCCCAGGCTATTTCAAATGCTAGTATCTAACTCTTTTGATGCACTAATTTTACCACCATTGTTTGTCAAACTTTGTGCTAGTAATTTTTTGGCATTTTTTTCCCATACAAACTTTACTTCAGGTAAGAATTTACAGCTCCTGGCATATATCACTGTCAAACAAATCCCGATATGTGTTTAGCAACATCTCCTGAGTACAATGATACCACCCATGCATAGGTTTAAGGGGGATAATAGGCCACATTTGGGGCATGCACAATTCAGGTTTTCAACTTGGAATTTTGACAAGTTGAAAATTCTGCCCCATGTCCTTTTTGGGACATCTTTGAAGCCAGCCAATTCAATGTACCCCAACAAACCATATATGTTTTAAAACTAGAGACCCCAGGGTATTTCATAAACTAGTATTTTAATCTTTCCAGGCACTAATTCTACTACCAGTCAGTTTGTAATAGTGTTTTGCCCAATCAATAAGCATACGGAATGACAGCACAACACACAGCAATTTGATCAACAAAACTTACTTACTACAGCAGATAGAAAACAGCTATGTATGTAAACTTATGTGTGTGTATGTATATGGGTGTGTGTGTAAAACGAGTTAATCAATCAATATAACAGCAATCAATGCTATAGTCAAATGTCGATGTCAATACAGTAATACATAACTGAGCCAAGTATTTATGACTCTCCTAGCCGATCAACTCACAACTCAGAACAGTCTTTTTGAAGAACCACTTGTCTCGGACACAAGCATCCCTGGATCCGTCCTGGGCTGCCCGTGCACGTTATCTCTGACACCACAGACGAAGCTTAAATGTTTGTGGTTGCGACCTTGGGTTTTTCCAGAATCTTCCAGGGGCGAATGTCTTCACGTCATGGTGTTATCTCTAGGTGGCTTCTGTTCTGTGACACAGACTGGCCCTCTATCCTATGATGCTGCTCAGGCACCCTAAACAGAGGTCCTTCGCCATTTTGTTCTTGGGCATTTCCTTATCTATTCGGCACAGTGATCTGTAATTGTTGACATCTGACGCCTAAGTTTCTTTTTTTTTTTAACCTTTTTATTTTTGTCGCAGTTACAAGCACATGTATACATAGACCAATAAATGTTACAAGACATCCATAAAACAGTTGTCAATGGTAAACCATCCGAACATAAAACGTAGTATGAGCTCAATCGGGAATGCCGATAGAATGTACATCTATAATAGCATAAAGCCGAGACATCAGATATAGAATAGTTCACAGAAGTGTACACAGGTTACAAAGTAACAAAATTATACATAATAACAAAAGACCAATCCAAACCCGGAAGAGGGTTTCTGCCCATTAGTATTTTTCGAGAGAACCATCCAGTGTACTGAAACATAGAGTAGAGAGAGGCCCTAGTGGGTGCAGCCAATGTGGGATTGTATGCAGACCATCTTGTAAAAAAGTGCCAATTAAAGCCCAAGCAGGGGTCTTAGTGAGAGGTAGCTTCAGCGATGCTGGGGACAGAGCCAAAGGCAATGCATTGAGTCCGCGTCAGGATGAAGACATTTCGGGCAGCGGGAATCAAAAGCCAGATTCACCAGTTTGCACAGCTTTGGGGGAAGGTAGGCCCTATGCAATAGTTTCAGAAACATTTCAGAGTAGTATCTGGAGACTAATATTCTGGTAGCTCTAAGTGTGGCATCAATCAAGTAATCAGTCATGAGGTCTGGGAGATCTGACAGCCATCTAGCAAGGCCCTGAGTCGATGTCTCAAAGTCAATCAAGGGGCAAATGAAGCTATACAGTCGAGAGATAGAGGTAGGACCAGTCCGCAGCAGTAAAGTCTGTTTGTCTAGTCTATTATTAATATCGGATGAGGAGAGGCGAGAGGTAATTTTGGAAACTTAACTGGAGATTTGTAGGAAATGCAATCTATGAATAGGAGTGGGGTGGAATTTAGTCAGAAGTCCTTCATATAAAAGTAATGTTCCATTCCCACTGGTTAAAAAATGAGTCAGAAGTCTACCCCTTTTATTGTATAAGTGGGAAAATAACGCACCAGCCTTGCCGTCTTGGAAATCAGGATTGACGCCTCAGTTATAGGACTATCCTTAACTAATTGACCCTGTCATGACCGGGCCCAGAAATCATAATTAAAATGCTTTAGAGAGAGTAATTTTTTGGTCCCCCTCCCCCCACACACACATTGTACTTTTGGTATGAATTTACTGCTGCTAGTATATGTCACTGTCAAACACTGTCACAATATGTGTTCAGCTACATCCCGATTACAATGTGTTTATCGGTTTGTTTGTGCCTTAAAAGGCCACATTTGGAAGTGTGCATTTTTCCCCACACACATTGTACATTAGGTATGCGTTATCCGGTCCTGGAATATGCCACGGTCAAACAACATCCCAACATGTGTTCAGTGACATTTCCTGAATACAGGGATATCCCCCATGCATGGGTGTGTTGGGTTGTTTGGGGGCTAAAAGGCCACATTTTGGGACATTGGAAATATGCTATGTGGTGATCTGTCCCCAGGGTATTTCAAATGCCAGTATTTTCACCCTTTCCATCCACTATTTTACCAGTAGCCTTTGTCAAAATTTGGGATGGTATTTGTGTGGGTTTTTTTTGTTTGTTTGTTTTTTACACACATGGTAAATATCAGCAATATCTCAGTATATCAGCAATATCAATAGTACAATGATACCACCCATGCATGGGTTTGTCTGGTTATTTGGGAGGTAAAAAACATCTTTTAGAGGTGTGTCAGTCTGTGCCCATGTCCTATTTTTAGGACATCTTTGAACCGGGGTAAATCAATTTACCCCATCAAATCATACATTTTTTAGAACTAGACACCTCATGAGCATTTAAAATGCCAGTATTGTAACTCTTTCCATGCAAGGATATTTTGTTAAGATATAGCACTAATTTTAATAAACTTTTTGGGGACTTTTCTTCTTTACATTTTGTTCGAACTGGATGATCACATCAGTAGGGAATTATTTCTACATGTTACCAATTGTTTAACCTTTTTATTTTCTTATTTTTTTACATTTTATTTTACTAATTTTACTTATAAAGCTGGGCTACATTGACTTACATGGTTGAATTTGGTTAAAAATGGTTACCTTTGGAGCCGAGAGTTTTATTTATTTATTTATTTAAAGAATTGTCTTAAAGGACACTGCCATCTTGCAAAAGGCAAAATCTCTTGCAGTGGCGCTTGGGACCGCTTTTGAGACATTTCAACAACACGCTTTCAGTTTAGGAGGTGATTAACCATCGCACAGACTTTCCCCAGCTGTCAGAGATCAGAGTTCCCCGCACCGGGGCGGACGGGGAACTCTGACAGCTGGAACCTCCCTATCCAGCAGTTTCCTACTAAGACTGATCTGGCTGAAGATTGTGATTAACAGTAGATGTGAAGAAATAAAAAAGTAAAAGAGATACTTATAGTGCAGTAATCTATGTAGGGAAAAGGAGCATATATCTATTTTATGCACTCACAATATCCATGTGATATTCAAGCCTCACGGGTATAAAGTCGTCCAAAAGGCAGCACCAGGTATATGTGAAAAAACAGAAAACACACAGGAACACAATAGTGTAGTATTAAAAAAATCCTGAACCACGCAGGAATAGATGTACACTTACACTTAGTGAGCGTATAGAGTGCCCTTGTGGTAATCAATGTTGTTCTCCCTTGTCAGCCTCTGGACTCCTGGAGTATCCCGCGATAGGTAACTGTGGGTGTCCCCACAAGAGAAACCAAATCCGAGTGAAGGTATTTAAAAGTAGAAAGATTTATTTAGGGCTGTACGCCCAAATATGCTAAAAAAAAACAATAAAATGAAGATAAAAGTCTAAAAAAGAGCTCTAGTAGTGTCCTCGACGCGTTTCGTCGTGTGTGGCTTCATCAGGGAATGTTTTTTGTGTGATGTGTCCGGACTGTAAATTATCGTCAAGGGGTTAATGTTTACTAGTAAAACTTTTTTCCTATGGGGTATTCTTATACTCAGGCTTTTTTTCCTAAATTAACCCCTTCAGGACTGGCGCGTACCTGGTACTTCCTGGTTAACAGTCACCGGTAGACCGGGACGTACCAGGTACGTCTCCTCCAAAAACCGTCCCCCACATCACCATGGTGATCGTGGGGGTGCTGCTGCTCTCTGCCCAGGAGTCTGGGCAGACCAGCACAGCCTGTCTAAGCCCGTCCCCAAGCCTATGATCACTCCCACGGAGTGATTTTGTAGGCAGAAACCGCGATTGCAGAAAAATTTGCCACAGGCAGCTTCAGGGAAAGGGGTGGTGTGTTGAATGGGTCCCCACACAAGTATGGGGACCTGACCCATGAGGGCCTGCTGCTTGATCGTTCCATGAGAGCGTCAGTCCAGCGTTAACCCCTTCAATCCCGCAGTCGTGGCATTCAATGCCGCGATTGCGGCATTGAAGTGGTTAATTCCCGTTTTTTAGTCCTGTAGGACTGATCAAAGAGACTCCTCCCCTACAATCTCCAGTCTATTGGAGATTGTGTCCCAGCTGCCAGAGGCAGCTTTAGGGACAGGGAGACAGGGTTCTTTGGTCTCCACATGAGTGTGGAGACCAGCCCACCCCCTCGCTTCCTCAGTTAACCCATAACCCCCTCTTCCTCAATTAACCCCTTCAATGCTGCGATTGTGTATGACCCCCATCGCAGCATTGCAGGGGTTAATATTAGTCCCCACAAGCTTGTGGGGACTAAATATCAGTCAATGTTGTGAAAGCTTTGAAAAGCTTTGAAAGAGTTAAAAAAATGTTAAAAAAATGCTTAAAAATAATAATAATAATAATAAATAAATAAATAAAAATAACAGCACTGACCTGAAAGTTCGGGGTGCTTCCAGGTCAAATGCTGGGCTGATGATGATCAGATCACTCCTGGCCAATAGGAGTGATCGGATCATTATGGCAGCCCACGGATGACCCTGACCTACAAAGAGAGAGGCATCATCTAGGGTAATTATGAAAAAACACAAATTATTAATTAAAAAAAACCAAAATTATTACCTGATCAATTGTCGGTGACATTTTAAGTCGCTGATTATTGATCGGTCTCCCTGATTGATGTCAGCGGCCTAAATCTGTCACTTACAATTAATCTGATTAAAAAAAATGTTTAAAAATTTAAATGCGCATGTTCCAGTTTTGCCCTCATAGCTTCCTCAAAAAATGCATGAACCATGCATGTGAGGCCTTGTTGGAACCGGGGGATGTTGGTGAACAAAATGTGGTGTTTTCTTCCAGTGTTACACATATGCTGTGCAAGAAATAAATTGCAACATTGAAATGTATGCGTTAAAAACGCAATAAAATAATTTCCCTGTGAAGTTTGGCAGACATCAGTGAAGAAATGGCTGGCTGAAAACTGTCAAAAGTACCCTAGTTGAACACCTTGACTTGTCTACTGTTCATAAATATATACTTTTATGGGGTAATTTACAGTGGGGGGCTTCCAAAATGTCCCAAATGGGATATGGGCCCAGGAAACCAATTTCTGAAAATTCCAAATTTGAAAACGAAAATGCGCATGTTCCAGTTTTTCCCTCATAGCTTCCTCAAAAAATGTATGAACCATGCATGTGAGGCCTTGTTGGAACCGGGGGATGTTGGTGAACACAGTTTGGTGTTTTTTTCTGCAGTTGCACATATTCTATACAAAATATAATATAAAATCTAAAGCAACATTGCAACATATGCAAAAAAACCAAAAAAATATAAAAATACCTCAAAATTTGGCAGCAATTGGCGATAAAATCCCTGTTTGAAAAGTGTCAAAATGACCCTAGTTGTACACCTTGACTTATCTACTGTTCATAAACATATAATTTTGGGGGGATAATCAGTATCTGTGACAACTATTGCAGTTATTAGACTATGATGCCAAATTTGAAAAAAAATTACATTTCAAAAACGTGATGCATGCCTTGCAATATTTGCCCTATACTGGTCAAAATAGATAAAAATCCTGGCCATGTTGGGTGTTTTCCAAATCAGGACAACTTAATGAATATATTTGGGATATTTTTTTCCCATTGGTTCAATGTGTGTACAATTTGTATGTATACAAAACTGTAAAAAAATGCGTTTTTTTCATTTTTTCCCCACTTTTTCCAGTTTATTTCAAACAAAACAATGTACTACCCAGCTTAATATGGTTTCAAATGAAAGCCCTACTTGTGCTGAAAAAAACAATATATGATTTGTGTGGGTGCACCAATTGATAAGAGAGAAATTACAGTTGAAGAAAGACATGGCAAAAACACAAAAACGGCTCCGGTCCTTTAGCGACACCCTAGTTTAAAAATCCCGGTCGTGAAGGAGTTAATATTCAAATTTGGTGGGGGGTTGTCTTATAATAAGGGTCATCTTATAATCGAGCAAAAACGGTGTGATGAGACTTGTGGGCATACAAGGGTTAATGTGTATTTTGTACTTTCAGACTGATGTTTCTTCTTTGTATAATCCCTTTTATGTTTCTTGGTGCTGCTTCCTGTTTACACTGCCTTTATCTTAAGGTGATGTTATTGATCCATTGTTGTGTGGTGTGAACTATTGTATCTCAGGATGTAATTAAATGCCTGAGTTAATTTCCTTATGTTAAATTTCCTTTTGTATACAAATGTTTTCCTGGATAACCTTGTCTGCCTTGTAAAAAAAAAGAGAAGTCTTCCCCAAAAGTTTGGTGTGTGTCAATTTCTGGGGAGGGTTGCAGCAGAGTCTTTGGATCTGTCAGCATTGAGCCTCTGTAAAGGCTGGAGACAGAGGGATCAATACCTGCCTCCCTATCCAGTGGGTAAAGGGCTCAGGTCAAACCCTGCTACCGACTACTGACCCTTCAGCCTCGCTCCAGAGG
>VKOC01001074.1:0-108567 GCA_009364415.1 Spea multiplicata | reverse complement strand
TGTTTGCGTGGCAAAGTCCTATTGTCGTGCTGCTGTTGCACGTGAGTTCTCGCCTCCGAGCCGTCATGCACCATTGCCAACTTCACAATAGGAAAAGGTTGGGGCGTGATGATATGTGATTTTGCACTTGTTTTCGATAATCGTTTATTTAAATTATATTGGTACACTTTCCGGAGCAGTAATCCGTTTAAGAAACATCCGTCAAACCATTAAATTCCTAATATGCTGCTTTTGTGGATAGTTTTATACCCACCTTCTTCATCTGTTCTATATGTGCTCTACAAACAATCAGAACATAGACCGGAGGGAGAACAGCCGCCCCTACCATGCATGCTTTAAAAGATGCTCTAACAAATGGGGTTATGCAATATGCACAAAAAGGGGTAAACTGCACCCGGATACCTCTCTGTGCTAGGTTAGCACTGCCATTATGCCCCATAGAAGCACATTTATTGTCTTTATCATCATTTATGTCCCATTTCCAACTGCCAGAATACGTTAGAGCCGCTGATCGCAACATTAAACGGGCGACATGCCAACCACTGCACCTCGCCTGACACGGTGCATAATTACAGAGCCCCCCTGTGCAACCCCGATCTCCCCTCAAACTTAGCAGGCACCCCCACCCCAATCGCCTTACCGTGCTCCGGCCGCCACGAACAGGTCTGCCCAGGCGTCCGGGTTAAAGAACTCTGCGGTGAACTCAGGCGCGAAGTCGGCGTAAGTGAACCCCGGCCGGTAGTTAGACTCCATGAACTCCACGTACTGCTTGTTTTTCTCCTGCCGCCAGTTCCACCAGAACCATTCACTGCCAAAGGACGGCACCGAGAAGACGCCCCAGTGCAGGAATATCCCAAACTTGGCCTCGTCAAACCACGGCGGCAGCGGCCGTTTATCCAGCGAGTCCCAGTTCGGCTCATACTTGGAGACGACCGTGGACGATAGGACAGCCAGAACAAGGAAGCCGAGGGAACATCGAACCGCTTCCATTGTTACAATCAGAACTGTCACAAGTTCTGTCATGTGACCGGAACCACCTTCCTATTAAAGGCGCACCTCGCAGTCACCGCCCACTAGCGGCAAGTTGAAGCCTCTACCTGTCAGCATCCCGTCACCTGACCTCTAGTACCTGACAAAGGAGATGAAGACTATCTATCTATTCTATCTATCTATTCTATCTATCTATCTATCTATCCTATCTATCTATTCTATCTATCTATTCTATAGTAAACCTATAGTTCAAATGAGATTTATGTTATATACACTACAACTCCACAGACAGGGGCGCGTCTGAAGAGATTCGCGTGAGGTAAAAGGGAAGGAAGCAACAAGCAGAGTGAATTGCAACAATCTTGTGTGTGTGTATATATGTGTATATATATGTATATATATAAAATACAAACCCATGATATATAATATATATATATATATTATAATATATAATATATATATATTATACACACACAAAATGTAGATTGAGAGAGCTGTGTTAGTCCAGTAGTGTAAATTTAAGAAAACAATATGGAACGTTAGTCCAATAAAAAGATATTATTTTATCTTGCAATAGTCATTACCCTTTTATAAATATATACTGTATATATAATGTTAGAATCTATGTGTGTGTGTATTTGTGTGTGTGCGTGTGGTGACTTGGCTATCTATTATTAATTTACATGTGTTGATGGTTAATTTGATCCCATTGTACAGCGCTACAGAATATGATGGTGTCATATAAAACAAATAATAATACATATGATATATATTTTTATATATTTATTTTAACTAAAGTCATTAGAGCCACCACACATTGATATAGGTGGTAAGCATTCAATAGAATGGCACTGCTGTTTGGATGATATTAGCTTTACAGTGTATTTGCTTTTTTCCTTAGATCATTTTAACCCCTTAAGGACCAGGCTGTTTTTTAAGCTTGTTTAATGAAATGACGTGACCCGTCAATGGATGTTAAGGGGTTAAAGTGGAGTCCGTATAGACCAGCTCTGTAGTATAGTCACTATACCTACTCTTGTAACTGGTACTGCACATGAGCACTTAAGGGTACCACATTACTAAAATGTTGGATACCAGTAATCGATTCCATAATACAAAGATCAAGGACTGGAGTTACAGGAAATCATGTACATTTTCAGTTTTACAACTGTGTTCTAGGACCATATACACAAAAACCTGATGGTCCAGTTTGAAGGGGAAGTCCCATGGGAAAAAAACATTTCCTTGAGTATAAACTACAATGTTGTATACAGTAATGTATGAAACAATGGCAAAAAAAAACATTCTTTTTTCTGCAAAACCGTAGTCTGCCATTGGTTTCAGACATGCAGTATTGTGTGTGACTTTCCATGCTCAAACATCATACTGAGATGAACTTTCATTAGTCACAGTTTCCAACCGGGGGGGGGGGATTAAAACTGAGCCATTCTATCACACGCAGTATGCTAAGGAGTGAAGGTGTTTGTCTAGTAGATTTGGTTAAAATTACAGAGCGAGAACCCATAGCACTATATTGTAGGAAACATATTTATTTATTCTGGTAGTAGCAATAAAATATTGGTGGAAGTTTCCATTTAAATCCAGTCACCTGGAAACACACTGTACATTCTGAATGTTGGGAGGTATGGGTGAATCCTTTGTACTGATCAAACACATGCAAAGGAAGGGAGTATATTAGTGTAGAATAGCCTGCCTAGCACACCACAAAAGTTACACACCAGGAAATGAATGTCAAGCTGCACTGTTTGGTAGAGTAATAAACAGTTTGCATGCCTTGGGAGTGCACCCTTTTCCCTTGAGCAGAAAACATTTACTAGAGCAACACATAATTACCTATTGCCCATTAGACCCAAGTAAAAAAAAAAGAGTTCTCTTTGCTGAGACGGGTTCAGAACCTGGAAATATTATTATAAGAGATGCATTGAATAATTCTGCCATATAGTGGCAGGAGGGCTGACCTGGGATTAACCCTTTTGTGACAATGGTAGGTCACAAAATTATGGCAGTTGACATTGGATGAAGTATACTTTACCCCTGTACACACTCACTTTGACATTACATGGACACGCCACTGTAGATGGCACACAGTCATTCTAACACCATACAGTTTAATATTGTACACTGACAAAAACAAACACTTAAACTGTGTACACTTAGTCCCACATTGTCAAGCATTGTGCACTAACACACATATACTCATCGTAGCACCATGCACTGACACCTCACACACAGGGCCGGCCCTGTCATGAAGCAGAGTGGGGCAATAGCCCCAGGCGGCACTTTTGAAGAGGCCCCACCAAGCACCATTTTTTTTTTTAAGCGGAGGAGAGAGAGGGGTGCCAAGTGGTTTTTGCTTACCAAGTTGTCAGTACCCACTCGGCGCCCCTCTCTCTCCTGTGCGAGCCCTCTAGCTTGGTCTGTAATGCTGAGTGCAAGAATATGACGTCATTTCTGGCGCCCAGAAGGGAAGCCACACGCACCGCACAGCAGGGAGACTCGCCGCAGGACTGCTGGAAGGTAAGTGAAGTACAAAGGGGGGGGGTAGGGTAGATAATAGGGAGGGAGGGAGCAGGGTAGATAATAGGGAGGGAGGGAGCAGGGTAGATAATAGGGAGGGAGAGGAAGGGTAGATAATGATCAGTGGCGTCGGCAGGGAGGGGCAGCATTTCAAACTTCGCCCCAGGCGGCACTATGTCTTGGCCCGGCCCTGCTCACACACACTAACACTGTACACTGACACATACTGTACACAGTTTATTTTGCACACTGTTGGCCCTACATACATGTAATCTAAGCCTGCTTACTGACACACCAAGTTTAACCCTGTACATGACACCCACAGTCACATGCACACTCATTTTAACCAAGGATATGCACAGACATAGTTCATGGAGGACATGTTCACAGTTGCTGATCTTAGTGAAGTTCACTATCATTTT
Organism: Spea multiplicata; assembly: GCA_009364415.1. Taxonomy (NCBI): domain Eukaryota; kingdom Metazoa; phylum Chordata; class Amphibia; order Anura; family Pelobatidae; genus Spea; species Spea multiplicata. Next base: position 104,617 of record VKOC01001074.1, on the reverse strand, counting down.
TTTATTATTTATTTAAAACAATACAAAATGGTCCCCCTTGGTTAATCATTCTTTTCCCTTCAGACCCAAATTAGTATTGGACAGACTGTCAAAATCCACATATATACACTGCCCTTACATTTGGCGAGTCACTACCTAGAATCTTCACAGTGGGCTATTAATAATTAATAATTATTAATAAAAGGTATGCCGCCATATTTGCAGTTTATGATTTTTAGAAAAGTCAAGGGCGCACACTCATGAGCATAAAGTTTTCTTGCCAAAAACAATCAATCTCAGGTGGGCAGATAACTACTTGTGACTAACACACACAGGTTTTCGTTGTCATATCATTTCTTTAACCCCTTCAGTTCCCTATGGTACGTCCAAAAAAATACATCCAAAAATCCCCTATGGACGTACCAGTACGTCCTGCCCTTCTTGCAGTGTCAGGGACACATCCCTGCCGCTGATGGGAGATCAGGTTGTCGTTCCACAGACTGGACTCCTCCCTGACAGCAGAAGCCAGCATCGCCGGCTTTCTGCATCCCAATCTGATTTAACAGCTTCCGGCACTAACGCCGGAAAACTGTTACATTTTTAAGCGTCGATTGCATGGGTATTCCCTTCCGGGTCGCATCACTGCTGACGTCACCCAGAAGGTCATTGGAAGGATTATTAAATCGCTCCGATGAGGCACAGGAACTGTGATCTCTATGCAAGTCTGTGGGGACTTGCATAGAGATCACAGTGTGATCGGTGCAGGGGGGTCGCCGGGAGGAGAGTGAGAAACCATGTTTCTCACCCTCCTCACATACTGAAACAAAAACGAAGGTTAGTGATTTAAAAACAAAATCACCAAAATACAATAAATAATAATAAAGTGAGCTAAGTGATGTCATTGTGACATCAATGGCATTAATAACATGTTCAAGAAGTCCCTAAGAGGACCTCTAACCGTTTAAAAAAAAATATATATATATATATACAAAAAATTAAAATATATTAAAAAAAAATAAAAAACCCTTACATCCCATTGCCCTAACACAACATCTACCCAGTTCACAACAAATAATGTACACCTTATGTTCCCTATAAGTGCAGGGGAAGTATGGAAAATCCTATATAGATTATGTATTTCTGAAGTCAGGACACCTGAATGGATAAACTTGGAGGGAGGGGATTTTCCATCACTTTACTTAATTTTGTGAGGATTCATTGGGAAAATATATAAAAAGAATTTGCGTTTTTTTTCAAATTTTCGCTAGTTTTTACTAAATTTCTCCTCCTACATTTTCAGCTAATCATCTAACTATGACATCAAAGAAGATTAATATCTTCTACCTTGAAATAAAAAAACAATGTATAGTTTGCATGGGTACACTATTCACGGGAAAAGAGGATAATCGCTGAACCAACATTCCACAAAATTGCTCCGGGACTTGAGGTACCAAAAACCCCTGGGACTGAAGGTGTTAATGTTGATTCTTCCTTGGCTAGGCTGCCTGGGACATTATACTGTCCCTTTTAAGCTTTGTTTCCCTTATAGATTATATATGTGCGCTGGAGTAAAATTCAGTTGGGTAGTATGAATTGGAGACAGGCGTGACAAAGCCAACGCTTGGGATTTAGTAAGCTAAGAGTGTCTTCCCTCCTTAACTCTAATGCTTTGTTTGCTTTGGCATTGTATCCTGGACACCTGCTCGTTATTTGAAAGGTAATAAAAATGGAAACCAATTAATTAAATAAAGAATTTAAAGCACCTACCTATTTTCTAGATATATATCGTGGATGAGGGCTTACCTGCTCTGTAAGAACAGTTCTCAGTATCCCCTCTGTGCCTGGAGGGATTTTGAGACTGGATGAGATAGGTATAAAAGTAATTCTAGAATATACTTGTAGGATGTGTCGCTAGGCAATGTACCTTTTCTTTATTTATTTAGTCATTTATTTATTTTTTTATTTTTTTAATATTGCAAAATATATAAATACTTGCAAAAGCCAGCAAGATGGCAATAGAGGACTTTAAAGGTAAATAAAAAAAATAAATAGAAGCAGGATAAACAAATAAGTTGGCAAGTAGAAGCTAGAGCAGAACAGAAAATAGCCCAGGTAAGAAATTGGGACAGCATACTTCAGGTAAATTAAAAGAAAGAAGACTTAACAGAGAATCACGTGCATTTATAAGCCGAGATCAGGGGCTTATGCTCTATATAATTATTATAATAAGTACTTGACATTTAATGTTTTTCCCTTCTTTGGATGACCCCCAAATGTCTGCATTGGAGGGGATGCAGCCAGTCTCTAAGCATCCAAAACTGGTACGGATCGCGAGGCTACATGGGACATTTTAACGATCCTAGATCTGTGCTGGCAGCAACACGCACTAAACTTTTTCATTAATTGTCTATTAATTGTTTGGCAGGGTGACTGAGAGGTATAGGCCTGTGAGATTTGTTTCAATAGTAGGAATATTAATGGAATGGCTATTGAAAAAAGGGCAGCATGGCTTAACTATAGGGACCGATCTTACATGAGATCTTTAATGTTCTAAGTAAAACAATAGAGAAAGGTGAAGCAATGGAGAGATTGTAATAAATCGTTTTGCTCTATTCCACACGGTTAATTCATGAACTGCATATATATATATATAAAAGCTTGACAACATGGTAAATGGACAACTTTTACAGAAAGGAAATGTTACCAATGGAGTTGCCCCGAGGCCTGTTCTGTTTAACCCCTCCATGACCGGTGACATGCCAGGTACATAACAAAAGGCTGGCATTTATTGTACACCATGGTTTTAAATCAACACCGCCACACCACTCACACCCAGGATGGCTAGGATGGGGATGAGCTTCAGGCTCATTCAGAGTAACGTACCGAGGGTAGGTCACCCTGAGAAATGTTTTAATGCCCACACAGGAGTTTGGCCATTGCCTTCCTACGGCGTCTAAGGCTATACCACAGGAAGCATCAACCAAATTAGTATACACCTTGCTGGTGTGATCAAGAAAGCAGAGTCCTACTTACCTCATCATTGGTTATCTGCCAAAAAAAATGTAAAACAGCAAACCACTTGCCACCCAAGGTGATAAAAATGTATTTAAAAAAATGGTGTCGAGTGTAAGGGGCCAAAAACAAATCCAATGGCATCCATCATATTTGTTTAGTTCTTTTTTTTATTTAGTATTGTATTCCTAATACATATTGTGTTATATGTATAAATATGATTTCATTTCTGGAAGAGATACAATATATAATTGGTGTGAGTACATTAAATGGCAAAGGGAGAAATTAAGGCTGGAAAAAAATTGCAAAATAATGAAAATTGCTATGGTACTCTAGCTCTATCATAATTCTAATCCTTAAGGGGTTAATATATTAATCACTGAAATTACTAGAGGTCAGCAAGGGAAGGTATATGCTGTCTGCATATGATGCAAAGATTTGACATTCCAGCAGGAGTAAGTAACCGATCTAACGAAAGAAGAGCAATCGATTAGGGTTTAAAAACCTTAAATTGGATGGCCAGACTACCACCTAGGTGCAGACAGCTGGCACCACTGCCGAGACAACCCAGGTATATGCTGACCCCTTGGTATGCTGGGATTCCACAGCTCTATGGTAGGTCAGTCCTGGATGCAAACACAGAGCTCGGTGAAGATCAACCCCAAGGTGGGCAATGGATCAGCTACACGATGGCACGCATATGAGAGCATGGTTTGGGGTGTAAACTCTGCCTGGTCCATCAAGGCAATAGTATGGCTCTCCATCAACAAAGGAGGACATTGATGTGGCCCTTGGGAATGTACTGCTATTGCTCTCATAGTCTACTAATGTCTCTAGCCCGCTGTTACCTGGGTCTGTCCCTGTAAGCCTGCTGGAACCATTGTGTCCAGTTCTGAAGAGAATGGCTTCAGAAATATAAATAAAAAGAACTGAAAGAAAGGCTACTAAATGGCCCATAGTCTTACTAATAATACAAACGTACACCCTACACAAGCAAAAGGAGACATGATAGAGACACTGGAATATGGACTAAATAAAGTCTGAGAGAGAAGCATTTTTTATTGAAACGTGGCAGAATGAGATATCATGATTTAACGTTAAATGATTAAAGTCCATCTGTCTTGAAAAAGGACACTTCATTGAGTGTAACTTTTCGCCTCTACTTTGAGCATTCTGAATTTGAAAAGGAGGCGGTCTAGATAAGTGTACATGAGCGTGCAGCAGCATGGAAACCACCAGGAACTGGCAATATTCAGGCAAATCTTAACCTTTATATATACATTTTCTAGCAATTTCTGTATGTACAGTATATATAATTTGTCATACTTACACACAGAGGTCCTAGTCTTTCACACTTTTTTTTTTAGATGACAGCTCCACATTAACACCAATGAGTTGTAGATACCTGGAATGGACTTCCAGTGGAAGTAGTAGCGGTAAACACAGTAGAGGAATTGGAGAAAGTGTGTGACGTACATATAGCTATTCTAAAAAAATAAGAACAAAAAGATGTGCAGACTAGATGGGCCAATCAGTTCTTGTGTACGTTTGAAATAATGATATGTGAACATACCTATTCAGACATTTCCATTTGTCGAATATTTGATTACTGCTTTGGTTGCTGAATGCACAGATCAGAGATTTGGCCACTCCTTTGGTCTACAGAAATTAGTCTATAGCCTCAATCTTATCAAGATTAGCCTCAACCTTACTCTCTCCCACTAATTCGAGTTAATTTGATGTTTGAAATTCAATTTGATTTGTCTGATAACAATGGAGCAGGAGAAGGGAAAGCAGTTACAGAATCCAAGGAGACCGGCCAACTACTTATTAGGGAGTCTGTGTATGTTTGCTACAGAACAATTAGGCTACTAATAACTTAATCCCATTGAGGCAGATACATTTCCTTTTAAACAATACCCATTAGACTATAAACTAACCATATTACAAAGGCGAACTGTATGTTGGTGGAAAAGAAACGTGTCCAACATACACTATATGGACAAAAGTATTGGGACACCTGACCATTACACCAACAGGCACTTTCATGACATTGCAATCTAAATACATGGACATTAATATGTAGCTGGTCGTCCCTTTGCAGCTATAACTCTTCGACTCTTCTGAGAAGGCTTTTTCCTCACAAGATTTTTGTCCCGTTTCTGTGGGAATTTTTGCCCATTCACCCAGTAGGCATTTGTGAAGTCCTGGCTCACAATCTCCATTCCAGTTCATCCCAAAGGTGTTCGATGGGGTTGAGGTCAGGGATCTGTGAGTTCAGTCAAGTTCTTCCACACCAAACTCATCTATCCATGTCTTTATGAACCTAGCTTTGTGCACTGGGGCACGAACCATGCTGGAAAAGGCCTTCCCCAAACTTTTCCTGCATAATTGGAAGCATAGCATTGGCCAAAACATCTTGGTATACTGAAGGGGAGATACCAAGACATTTTGGTCATTGCTATGCTTCCAACTTTGTGGGAATAGTTTGGGGAAGGCTCTATTCTACACTCTTAAATCTTGTGGAAAGCATTCCCTGAAGAGTGAGATAACTGCAAAGGGGGGCCAACTACATATGAATGTCTATGTATTAAGAATGCAATGTCATAAAAGTCTCTGTTGGTGTTACACCGATCAGCCTTAGCATTTATGACCACTGACAGGTGAAGTGAATAACACTGATAATCTTGTTATCATGGCACCTGTCAGTGGGTAGGATACATTAGGCAGCAAGTAAACATTTTGTCCTCAAAGTTAATGTGATAGAAGCAGGAAAAATGGGCAAGCGTAATGATCTGAGCGACTCTGACAAGGACCAAGTTGTGATGGCTAGACAACTGGGTCAGAGCATCTCCAAAACTGCAGCTCTTGTGGGGTGTTCCCGGTCTGCGGCGGTCAGTACCTATCAAAAGTGGTCCAAGAAAGTAAAAGAGGTGAACCGACGACAGGGTCATGGGCAGCCAAGGCTCATTGATGCTGGTTCTGATAGAAAAGTGTCAGAAAACACAGCACATCACAGTTTGTTGCTTATGGGACTGCGTAGCCGGATGAATCACGTTTTCTTTGACGTGGATAGCTGGGTGCGTGAAAGTCACTTACCTGGAAAACACATGGCCCCAGGATGCATTATGGGAAGAATGCAAGCCAGCGGAGACAGTGTGAAGCTTTGGGCAATGTTCTGCTGGGAAACCTTGGGTCCTGCCATTTATATGAATGCTACTTTGACATGTACCCCCTACCTAAGCATTGCTGCAGACCATGTACACCTTTTCATGGACACGATATTCCAGACGGCATTGGCCTCTTTCAGCAGGATAATGCTCTCTGCCAAATAGCAAAAATGGTTTAAGAATGATTTGAGGAACACAACAATGAGTTTAAGGTGTTACTTGGCCACCAAATTTCACAAATCTCAATCCAATCCAGCATCTGTGGGAAGTGCTGGACAAACGAGTCCAATCTATGGAAGCACCAATTCTCAACTTAGAGGATATAAGGATCTGCTAAAAACTTAAGGTGCCAGATACCACAGCCAGAGCCGACCTTAGGTGTTCTGGCGCCCTGTGCGGACTACTTAGGTGTTCTGGCGCCCCCCCTTCCCAAAAAACAGAAAGGAATAAAAACTTGTAACAAAACTCCCCCTGTATCACTATCTACCACCTCTGCCCCTTCTCACTGACCCCTTTTTTCAATGAATTTTGAATAATGTATAATCAAATCAGTGAAGGTTCTTTAACACCTCTTTACACATTGAATTATGTATTATACAGGACCAGCTCAGACCATGTTCATGGACATTCTTGCTAGTGATGGCCCTTAATAATTAATAGTGAATAGAGTATAATCTGCATGCCGATTCCAGGGGCTAGTGACTTAGCACTGTGGGCTGAGGGCAGCCGGGGCGTGCTCTGTTTGAGTCTGCGTGAGTCACACAGTACATGGAGCTGTGTATCCCCAGGGAAACAGGACGCGACGGCATCAGCCAGCACATAATTCAAACCCGGGCCCGCCCCACGCCACACCAAGCCACACTATTTGGGGACGTTACAAAAGCTGCTACATGCAGAGTGTAGAGCAAATAGCTTTCACAGATAAGGACCTGAATGCAAAGCAACAGGTACTCTGAAGAGTGGAGGGGAGAAGAAGGCAGAGAGTGGAGAGGTAAAAACCACATACAGGGTTTCAACCAAGCAGATATGGGCTAGAAAGGGTTAAATTAAGAGGTGGGATCGATACAGTGGGATGAAAGCGCATCGATAACACTTTCAAGTGAATATAACAGCGTAGGTTAATTAAGGCGCTCTTAGACATTTGTAATCTAATGCTGCATTTTAATGCTGCATCAAGTGAAAAAACCTTCAATATCTTACCAAGTGTTCATAAAATGGATATATGGTACAATGATGTGTATGTGTATATACATATATATATATATATATATATATATCTTGGTGAGTCTTTTAAATGGTCTGCTGGGGCTTTTGAAAATGGTTGGGAGAGATCTAGATGTCCAAGACAGGTTGTCAGTAACAGATTGATGCCTGGGGAAAACATCAATGCTTGAAGGTGTTTCATGATAGTTTATCCTCCAAAAGGAATGTCAGATCTTCATATGTGGGGATGTTACTTAAAATTCTGATGTAACATCAGCGTGTGACCATCTAATAGTGTACTGATGTTATGGAAATGTATGGAACAGCAGTTGAGAAACGAGTCATTTTGCAATGATACAACTAATGGATGGTAGATTGAAGGGTGGGATAGGTTTATCAGAGCACTGAGTTATTATCATTCACTACAAGTCTTTATTCCATATTAATATATAACTTTCAGTCAATTGAGGTTACATATATAGAGTAGTTGTAAAAGTGATGCAGTCACCATAGCAAGACAAGGGATGTTATTGCTAGTTGCGGAACGTCTGCACCAGAAGGCACAACCCCCTCAATGTGTCAGTAAAAATTGCATACAGAATAGACAGTAACACTGTGTAATGTTTCATTTCTTGAAGAAAGTGAGTAAAGATTCCAGAGTGTAAAGTTTAAGGATGGAATTGGATGAAGAAGAGGCACCAATCCCTCCTTTCTGGGAGGATGAAAGAGTACAGTATTTGGGAGGGTGGATCCAGCGCATAATAAAGATCAAGACAGACAGATGGACAATGTTTGTGGAGGATGAGCTCAACGAGAAGTTAATCAAAGACTTTCTTGACCGTGAAGACCAAGTCATGATGATATTCACAGATATATCAAACGGGAATTTAACTACAATCCAGGAGGTATGTGTTTTATAAGATTAGTGTTTATCAAACCATTACACAAAGTACAACTCAAAGTATTATTCTTGCTGCACCTTGCTATATGATTTACTGAAGATGGAGAATACTTATTTGTGTTAATAAAAGTTAATTTCAGGTAACACTTTTTTACATGTGCACATAAAACATATTATGCTGTCCCAGAGGTTTGTAAATATTAGTTATCTTTAGTTAATAGTCTAGTTAGACTCAGTCATTTCAGAGGTGACAACATTGGGCTGTATTGTCAACAGGCTATAGCTCTATCTCAGACCTAGATGTATTTCTTACTGTAAAGTTTTCTAGAAGCCATCTACTTTGACCGATTGGACATTGCTTGCCCCACCACTATGCTGGACAGCTCCAGGCCCCAATGCAGGAAAAAGCCCTCTCTTTAAGCATACTGTAGGAACCAATCTATCTGAGGCTTGGTCCTACCTATGGAGGTTCTTTTCCACTTCCATTTCCTACAATACTTTACAAGTTTTGACTCCACACCTAAAGCTCTACTTTTTTTCCAGTCATGCTGCCTGACTATCACCTGATAGATACAGATAGTCTAGATCACCGTTTAGTTTAATGGAGCTGTTCTCAGCTAAACAACTGACATTTTATCATTTTGTTTAGAATTTCCACTTGTTTACATTCTCAGCTTCTGCTTCCTGTCCGTTGCGGAACAGGCTAATGTGATGGTTGGTGGAAAGGGGCCAGTCTTAGTAGCTTTGTAGAGTGTTTCTCTTGGACAATGCCTCATATCGCTCAACATTTCTAATAGCCAAAGAAGGATGCATTTGTTTTAGGGGGGCTTTGTAAGAGGTGTAGTCTGGGGAATGGCTTTAAAATACCTTTTATGTGACTTTGTGTAACCAATGAAGGCATCTAGAAACACAGTATATTTCAGTTACACAATTCAATTGTATTGTAAACACATTTCTATACACATTATTGTAACTTTAGAGCTGCAAAACACTGGCATAAACTTATTCCCAGCAAACATGTTAGGGAGGGGAAAGAGTAACAATTGAAATGTATGACACCAATGGTTTAATTTATCTAGATGCCACTTTCTTTGGCAAATGGGCTTCTGCATGAACAGTGCAGGTTTGCTTAGCATGAGAAACCACAATATGTTGTAGCAATATACACATAGTGTATTTTATTAGAAAATTATACTGGTGACATCATTATTCAGTGAAAACTTATGCATCTATAATGTCACACAATGGGAAAATGAAGAATCCAAGCTGAATCTATAGGAAATAATGTAAATATATCAATATTTGATATATATATTCTACTGTAACTTGGAAATGCAGATTGTTTGTCCTGATACCTGCAACACGTATTTCAAAATGCAGACCACGTCATGACTCCATACATACCTGGGCAGGGTGCTAAATAAGGATCCCCTTGCTCCTCCACATATAAACTCAATACGTGGCACTACAGTGGCACTAGATGGTCACAAACCCTAGGCAATAGATTGTCTGCTTACACGCAAGTAACCTAGAGACATAGAGCTCTGGGCACAGTATTCATCAAATGTTGGTTTTACAGCAAATGTAGAATTTAGAATTTTTGAAAATGTTAGATGTTAAATCTGTTGCCCAACACATACAGTAATTCTACCATTTTTGTAGATCACCCCAAACACAAAGAATAAAGCAGTTTATATTATGAAGAAGGTTCCAACAAGTATCGGGCTAGACAACTACAAGAATGTACTACAGTTTGGAGAGTTATCATGTTCATCGCTGAAGCAGACATCAGTTCTAATGGAAGAGGTAAGATGTGCCATAACTGTGATGTAAAATGTGTAAAAAGTGAAATTCTATAAATACAAAATAGGCAGAAATCATTGAGCAATATATGATAAAGACCTATTATAACACTTCAGGGTCTTCAACCAGATAGGCCATCTACTGATTTTTGGTGCTTCAAGTTGTGGATGTGTAGCAAAAAATCTTATAAAGAAAGTGCCAAGTCACACGGTTCTCCAGTGTCCTTACCAAGGAGAGTTTTACTGAAGCAATGTTGACCTTATGACAGTGTCATAACTATACTTGGGCACCGACAGAAAGTTTGAAAAACACATATATATCAGTTTCATATATACAGTAGGTATATGCATACATGCACATATACTCACACTATGGGACTGACTATATGCATAAAGTCATTTTCTCTGTAGGCTTCCCTACCTTAACAAGAGATACCCTCTAACCCCCACCCATTGCTTCCATAGGTCATCATGTGCAACATGATCCTCAAGCTAAACAAAATTAGTTACCCCAAGCTAAACAAAATTAGGGTTTCTAGAAATTAAGAAATGTTGTCTTCCATAGAACCATAGAAAATATGGAAAATGTTCTATTATAAATTAGCTTATTATATAGCATAATTGAAGTTATGTAAACAGAAGGTATTCTGGTGAAAAGCATGAAAAGTAGTTCTTAGTACCACACCAACTAATGATGTTGTCCAAATTCGGGCTCTCTTTATATTTAATGGGGCCCACGTTTCTCCTGTGCCTCCCTCTTGTACTGGGGTACGTAGTGAATGTCTGTGCAGCTGCTGGCACAGACCTCTCTACAAACGCTTTCTTCATTCACTGCTTAGCACCAGGATATGTACAAAGGAGGACGCATTTGTGGAGAGGTCTGTGTCGACAGTCGGACAGATCTCCAGACTATGGTGAATATATAAGTATATCTCGTACAGAAAAAAACGATGGGCGTTCCCCTTTTCCATAAGCTATTTGGCCTAACCATGAGTTTTTAGTATACGGTATATTAGATTACTAAATACTGTACGTCAACTGTATCTTATTTCAACATGGCTTAATCCGCAAATAAGAAATGTCTCAGAATTCTCACTGACAACCTCATATCTGGGAGATCAAACAGGTTTAAAACCTATCTTGATGTTGCAAAAGAGCATCGTTTGCCCTCATTTGTTGCTAAGAAAGACTTATAAACAAGAATGTGGAAATCGCTGCTGGCAAATATCACAAGTCCCATTATTCTTACTGTTTACTGAATAGTTAGAGCAATGCTATACATTCATCTCCAGCAACAGAATGCTTCATATCTCTCTTTGACTATTACTCAAAATTTCACAATAACACCTGATCACAGTGCAAATATTTATTTCAAGTACGATTAGAGTATGCGAGATAAAAGAACAATGCCAAGCAGCGTATTTTTTGCATTGTTCCTCTTTTATGACTTCCACAGAAGTAACTTTCAGTGATGGATTCATGGGTCTCAGGCATGCAACATTGTTGGGTTTAACTAGTTTTTCTTAGGTTAGTTCCTCTTTCAGTGGGATAGTGAAGCTTTAGAAAACATTAGATACATATTATAGTAAAGAGTAGAATACCTCTGTATACCAACTGAACTGGACCATTCAAATATGTTTAAAGTAACAAGGTTTATGTATAGAAATTAAACTACAGAATTAATCTGTATGAGTAGATGATCAAGGTGTACATTTTTCTAGGGAGGAAGATACATATTAATAGATCACAGGAGACCTCATATAAAATATTTTGTCCAGAGAAATAAAACAAGGGCCACTTAAACAGGCAATCTTACTAACAAAACGATCCACAATAGACATTAAACCTTAATATGTAAACTCTAGAAGAGTAAGAGAATAGATACAATAGAATAGGCCCGCCATTCTAGGAGGCCCAGGCGACCCCTGTAACTACTTTTGGACCCCTTTAAAGCTGCTCTCCCTGCATGCCAAGGGCCAGCAGCTTACCTCTCTGGTGCTCCCACACTGTGCAAGTAGCCTTGTTACCCCCTACCAGTCCAAAATTGTTCACAAAGGACTGGTCCGACCTCGAACGGGTCCCATCCAGGTCAGAATGGTGCTCTGTGAACAATTTTGGACCAGTATGGGAATGGAGAAACGCAGCTGGGTCACATTATGTGACTGCAGAAAAAGGGGGAGAGAAAGCTGTGGGTGAGGTAAGATGGTGCAAGAGATTGGGAGTATTTATGTTACATTGAGAAAGTATGTAGAGGGGAAGTGTTAACATGAATGTGTATGTGAGCATGATTGTATATGTGTACTTGTGTAGGTGTTTGTGTGTATGAGCATGAATGTGTAAGTGTTTGTGCATTAGCATGGATTTGTAAGTGTTTGGGGGCCAAAGATAGCATAAGCAGGCTGTTTGGGGCAAAAATGTCACAGACAAGCTGCTCAGGGGCATTGACAAGTTGTTTCCTGGCAAAATATGGAACAGGCAGGCTGTTTGGGGCACTTACACGCTGTTTGGTGGCAAAGATGGCACAGACAAGCTGATTGGGGCAAATATGACACAGACAGGTTGTTTGGGGGCAAGTATGACACAGGCAAGCTGTTTTGGGCGCAAGGTGGGACTCACAACTGTTTGGAGGCAAAGGTGACACTGTGGGACATGTTGCTTGTGAAGTTGGGGCCCCAGGGCAATTTTTGCACCAGGGCTCTGTGGTTTATAGTCACGCCCCTTGTCGGTGTCCATGCCAGAGGAAAATAAGCTAAGGCACAAAACACTGAAGGATCATACTCAGGGCCAGCAAGGGGCCTGGAGCATGGTCAGATTTTAAAGGTCCTTGATTGCTTGAACCAGAAACAGGTGAGTAAGGAGAAGACATGCATCTTATGTTCATGGGGGAGCAGCGAGTCCATCAACCCAAAAGACACTTGGTGGCATAAAGCATAGGTGCACTATCTTTCAAAGTGTTTGCATGAAGGAAAGTTTGTATGTTAAGGCAAGTGTAAATGTAAGTAAGCATGTGCAGGGAAACTATATGATAGGATGTTTGTGTGCAAGGGTAGGCAATAATACATGGGAAAGTGTGTATGTGTGTCTTGATAGTCTTCTATTACTACTTCTGTTTTGGGGAATAGAATGATATCTGAACGCATTTATACCCCAAGTCACTGTTGACATGATCAGCCCCAGGTGGCAGATGTGCTAGGTACACTACCGTGGAGAGATATTTCTTGTTAGGATAGTGAAGCCTGTAGAGAAATGGACATGTTTCCACATATACTCTATCCTACAGTATGAGTGTATACGCACTGACACATATACCTTTATATGAAACTATATATATCCAGACGTGGACACGTGTGCAATGTTTTATCTACTGAGCATTGCCTGGCACTTTATCAGCAAAGTGTATTGAAGCTCAGTGCAGTTGAAGTTATTTCATTTGTTGTTCCTTTATTTTAATATACATTTAATTACATCAATAGTGACATACATCCTCTACCTAGGTTGTTGTACCTGTCCTGTCTAATAAGAAGAATCACCGGTTTTGGCCCTGTTTTACTTCTGAAGACATGGATCATCATGTGGAAGATATGAAGAATAAGATACATATCGTAAAAGGTCTTTTAGCAGGAAAAACAATTCTACCAATTCCGACCACGGCAACAACAATTGAACCAATCCAATACAGTGCAAACAACAAGTAAGAATGAGAATAATATATATGTTTCTGAATGATACAGAATATACTTTGTGAATGGCGCTATGTTAACAAACATTGTTATAATTTATATATATGACAATAGTTTACACAGGATTTAACTACAGCTGTTATGGTAGGTAAAGGTGATGGAAAACCCTTCCCCTTAAAATTAAGGGGGTATTTGAAGCATTATTAAGTATTGACTATATTACATAAAAGAGCTATAAATCCTGGTTTCTGGAGAAATATGTATTTGTGCCCCTGCTTTTGAAAGTGATTTGCAACAAAAGTACTGGAGGAGTACTTGTGACGGAGCAGCATCTACCGTTTAAAGGGTGAAATTATTGTACCACTTGGTATGGGGTGTTACTTGTTGGTTACTGTTTCTATTGACATATAACAGCCTGGAAAGGGTTAAACAGTAACTTCAAAGGTTCTGGAGCTCCAACAAACCATTGACAAAAACCATACTGGCTAACTGGGGGATATTTGGGACTATAGCGATTCCAGGAGCGTCCATCCTGCCAGAATCTCTCAAAAGGTGTCAAATAATCCAATAAGTCACAAAGGAGCATAGAACAACATCAATGAACTGTAGGCCTCAGCTAAGGTCAGTGTTCATGACTGTAGCCTCAGAAAGACGCTGGGCAAACATGGGATTCATAACGCAGTGGCAATGCAGAAACCACTGTTATCTAAGAAAAGCACTAGTTCTTCTCTAAAGTTTGAAAAAAAAAACAACTGGAATAATGTTCTACAGATAGATGAGTAAAAAGTTGATTTTTTTGGTGTTGGTGGCACCACATGCCCAATAACCCCCAAATATCGCTAAGGTAAAGAAACACTTGGAGCAGAGACCTCAGACCGATTCTTTTTTTTGATTATAGAACACCGTGATTTTTTTCCCACTTTATCCATTTTTGTATCACAGGGAAACCCAATTTGCCAGAGGAGCCCTACATACATTTGAATCAATGATCATAAAATGGTCTTATCAGATACGGGATATAGTTGAAAGGGATTCTTCACAGTCTCTGGTCCAGGGTCACAACCCGGGTCCAGAAACAGAGCTCGATTTCTGGAAGACAAGACGAGAGAATCTTACAAGCATTTTTGAGCAGGTATGCGCTACATTACATTTAACTCTTAATATATCCTTTTGTCTCTCTCCCTTTCTTTCTTGACAATGTTCTTTTCGGGGTTATGGACCAACGTATAGACATAAAATGAGCTGAGACATAGCTCTAACGCATGTGTGTATATACTCTACCTAGCTTATGGAACCGTCATCTGTATGAGCACAGAAATTGCTCCCTTAATATTTTAAATAAACACTGTATTTATCAATAAGTTGGTGACAGTGACAAGGTTAACAATTCCCACACCAATAACATTAACTAAAAACATTCAGCCCTTTTACTTTTCATGAGCCTGGATGGCTGGAGAATTTATACGGTATATATTCTGAAGGGTATAAACAACAACAGCAAACAAATTGAATCTAAAATGCCAGAATGAAATAAAGTAAGATAATAAACCTGAGGTCGCACATTACACTGTGAACCCCATGCAATATCTCATTAGTTTGTAAATGACTATTAGAGCTATATAATAATTATTTAGCGCCATAGACAGAGAAACAAATCTGGCCTTTCATGGATCTTTACACAGTCACCATAGGGCAGCAGCAAGTATTTACATCATTATAATTAGGGTTGTAGAATTGCAAGGCACTCAACTTTAGCTAAACGTTATCAAGTTACTTTAATTACATCATCACTAAAAGGGTTAGTGCGAAATAATTTGTTTTTAAAGGTGTTGTTCCATCTATTGTGCTGCGTTTCAAGTGACAATAAACTTTACGAAAATAACAGGCGTCTTCAGAAGGAGTTATGAGAGTTTAATAATTATATAATCATATATCACATTGGGAACTGAAAAACTGCATTGTGCTTTGAGCAAACATGTTTTATACAATCAAATATACATGCTACTTACGATATTCCATACAGGAAAAAGGCACAATCATTCTTCCGGCATCTTTTGTGTCTGTGTTGATACATGATATATTAAGGAATGCCGGCGGCATATCAGCATGGGAGTGAATTCAAAGCCAATTAGGCTGCCCTGGGTGCAGAGTTAATGGGCGATGCCACTATATGAGTCTTTCCTATTTTAGCAACCAATTATAAGCAGGAGGGGATGCCTAGGGTGCCTAGGTTAGCCCTTGGTTTTGAATAGACCATTACAATTCTTAAACTCTCTACAAATTTACTGACGTTCACTTAATTCTGTCTACTTTAGCTCCAGTCGCCTGCTGTTCAGAAAATGGCTACTATTTTGGAGGAGAAAGAAAGCAGCTACTACCCAATATTCCAGAACATCACAAAAGAAGTAAAAGAGGGTAAGTAAGACTGCGGCACGGCAGGCGCTTTACATGAAATGCTGGCTGAATTCCATGACATACTTATCATATGTCATATGACATGCGTTCTTTCTATAAAATTGGTTCTCTGGCATATTTGTAGAGCATTTGTTATAATATTATATATATTATTATATAGTCCAAAGCCTTTTATCAGCATTGCAAAGCCAGCATTGGTTATTTTTTATACTTGCAAATTCAGGAGTGTAAGGGCATGAAAGAGGACAATGGAAAACCATGTATAACATGGAAGACAACAGGAGCGAGCAGTAAGGTTAATACAGGGCAAGGTGGGAAGGTGTAGGATGGGAAGAGTGTATACAGGACTGTATTATTTATTGATTTATCTAGTGTCATCATGATCCACAGTAGTGAACAATGGATAAACATGACATAACAAGTAGTAAATCACATAACAATAGTAAACAGGACTGGCCCCAAAAGAAGATTATTTAACCAGCTTTGAGACTTGAATGTCACATATAACACAATAAATGTGCCTAATGCATCTAGTGTACACTATTGCACTGTGATGCAGTGACTAGTACTTCCACCACTTAACCGCTCATCACATTGTAAGACATGGTTTTAAAGCAATGTCATAGCCAACCCAGTTTGCTCCATAGAGGTTGAAATTATCTCTCTAGATGGAAGGGGGTAGTTTTGCCTGTAGGCTACTGCTTTACAAAGCATGTCCTAACCCTCTGTGATTAAGATACAGGATCATAAACTTAAGCTCTTACACAAGTGGAACTCAACAAAATGGGGGGTCAAGGCGATGAATAAATATGCTGCTTCTCCAACCACTTCAACTGGTTACACTAATGTACATTGACATTTTATCATAGAAAGCCTACAATGGACACCCGTGCTTAACTTCAATTTCTCCAATCCTCTGCTTCCGACTTCCTGCATCCTATGGTTATTACATGGTCGTTATTCTGTAATGATTACAATTCGTTACAAATCTGGCAGGCATTTTATAGCCATAGTCTTGGCAACATCTGTTTCCTTCTAGCTTAACAGGAGTGCTTCTACTTCTCCACCATGGGTTTCCTCTACGGTCATGTTGTTCTGACTTTTTATGACATATCTGTTTGTTGGCAGTTAAGAAAAATATGTACTAAAAAGTATAAAATCGCTGTTAACCTACTTTAATGTACTGTTATACATAGATAAAATACTAAGTGTCCTCTACACATCTAGAGTCTATGTCTAGTTATTATGATCACGTTGGCTTCATAACCACCGCTGTATGAATGTGCATTACTTTTATGTAGATTTTTTTGAAGTAATACATTAAATATTCTATAAATTGTATGAATTATAAGTTAAGTATTTTTTAGTTTAATTCTGTTTTTCAATTTGTTAAAGCACTTTGTGAAGCTGAAGATGTGGATCTACACCTGAAAGCACTCAAGCCGCATATAAAATCACTGGAGGAGGCAGAATTCCCTCACGTACAAATCTTAATTGCTCCTTTGCTTCATACTATCTGTTTGATCTGGAGTCACTCCAGGTTTTACTGTGTTCCCGCTCGGATTATTGTCCTCCTGCAGGAGTTTTGTAATTTATTCATTCAACAGGTACATTTCCCAACATCCTCTGTAGAAAGACCGGCTCCTTATCTAAATGTGACGATTAAAAGTGATTTGAAATTTGCAAGCGTTTTTGAAAAAAAATGATCTTGCTTAAAATATGTTAATATCCTTAGTATTCAAAGATACATAAAGGACTATACTATACAAACAAAACTAAGACAAGATCAAGGACTGACTAAGGTCTGAGTCTCTATATTAGGAGAAATGGGCCGACTAGATAAGGCTGAATGGTTCTTATCATATTCTGTTCTTATGTTTTAAACTAAAAGTACTCTTTTAGATCACTTTCAGCTTTGTTACATAGCATTTACTTACCAGACTAAAACTCTCAACATTCCATGATACTTTCCCCCAAATATACTGTTGTCTCCATTATTTGCATGACATTGGTTACTTCCTATATGCTTTTCTTGTCGTCCTGAATTTATTCCATAATTGGTGATTAAAAATAAATAAATTCCATACATATCAAAGCAGATATAAAAATTGAAACTTTAATGCATTGTCCATAGTTGGTACCTTCAGAACTTGGCAGCAGTTGGGACACTGTTTGTTATATCAATATATGATATGCCCCAAAAACAAAACTACACCAAATTCTATGATTTTTACCCATCAGCCAAGATGACCTTGAGTTTTGTTGACTGTTCAGTGATATCATAGCTGTATAGGTTTGATGCAGCTGTTTTTATCCATGAGACATTCACAGGAGTTATGTATTAGAAATACATTATTATTTTTTATGTATTCAGTGACAATTGAAAAGAGTGCTTCTTGCAATACTCACATTTAAAGGGCCCTGCTCTCAAGTTTACAATCTAGAGGGATTTTAAATATTAAATTATAATTTGTGCTTATTAATTATTGCTCATTAGCCTACATTGACCCATTTACACTCATTATTCAAGGTTCCAAACTGATTTTTCCTCATTAAATTCCAGGCAAAATCTTATCTTTCACCAGAAGACCTCTTCAAAGAGGAGACAGAAGATGCTTTGGAGCATGTACAGGTTGCACTCAGTGCACTCAGGAACTTTAAACATTCATTTCTAAGTCACAGAAGTAAATTGGGGACATTTTACAGAGATGGCAAAAGGTTCAAACCTTGGGATTTCAAATCTCAAATGGTGTTTGCAAGATATGACAGATTTCTTGAGCGATTAATGAAGATTGAGGTATTTAAATCTTCTAATTGTATCCTTTGCACTCCTGAACACTATAAATACTTACAGTAGTGTGATATGAATTGCAAATGAGCTTGCATACATGTATTATTTAAGAAAACCGCTACTTTCACACCTTACGTAAGACACATATTCTACTTAAAATAATACATTCTTGTAATAGTTATAATTACAATTATTACCATAATTACTCCCATTTGACACAGTCAGTGACCACAACAATTATATTTAATTGGGTAGATATTACATTTTAAGGCTTTGAACCGCAGATACCTTTTTTTTCTGGGGGGAAAAAAATAATTATCCCATGTGCAGAATTCTATGCTTAATTATTTTAATGAAAAGAAACTCATAGAGCACTATGAGAATATTTGTAATCTTATCTGAATGATGTCCAATATTTCAAAGATGCCGTCACGTATGTAATAGTTACATTTATTGTACAGCTATTTCTCTCTCCACATGGGTTCATACGGCTATAGGATTACGCTCAGATAAAAACTTTGCCTAAGACATTTTGAGAAGCTTTTGCTGTAGTTTGTATAGCGGCGTTTTTTAATTTGTGCTGCTACTATGTCTCTCAACCAGTCAAAAGTTTTTCAATAGCCTATTGTACTGTATAGTTCAACTTTTTTTTATAATAGCCAGGGGCATAATAATGAAAGCAGGGCTTTTTGGAGTATTATCATTTGTCACAAAGTGGTACCTTCACCAATTGTAATGTGTATAGAGTCAGTTAGTGGGTTGCAAAAGCCAAAAATTGCAAGCTTTTGAGACTATGTAGGTCTTTCCTTATGCCTGAAAAAGAGACCTAGATAGCCTTTAAAGCTTGCAATCCATTATACGTCAGTTACCCAAATAAAGGTATCATTTTTACCAAACCTTTCTCACTTTCTATGGCTAACGGGGTAAAACTCCATACCTAAACAAAATAGGAAAGTCAATGTACAGTGTAAAGTTAATACATACTCCTAAAGCACTGGATGGTGTTATTTTTTCTTATTATAAATACGGTTGTGCATTGTTTTGCTAGCTGACATTGAGACAATCTATGTAATTGGACAACCTTGGCATCACGCTATATACTATGCTATATCAAGATAAGCGTAAAAGTGGATACAATTAATGTTTTTAACTTGTGTGTTTTACATTGCAGGATATTTTCGTAACAATGCTTGAATTTCAAAGACTTGAAAAGCTTGAGTTTGGTGGAAATAAAGGCAAAACCTTGAATGAACATGTATGTCACTTGTATGAAGAATTCACAGAAAGCTGCCAAGTATTTAAAGACATTTCATATGATCCTACTGACTGTGCCTATAAGGTAATTAAACTTTTTTGCACAATGCTTGTCAATATCTAGATACACTGATTCAATGAACAAGTAATTGTAAGAAACATATATATATATATATATATATAACTTGTGCACACAAAAAATGGTAAAAACCCAATAAATTAACTAAATTCAACCTAAGGGATACACAGGAAAAGCATCATGCAAATGGACAGTTTTATTTAAGTGCCTTTTAATAATATTATATTTGTAATGCTACATGTTGTGTTATTTTAATATTTCTAGAGTTTTGGTTTCTTTATCGCCTTACCTGTTCTGTAAAGTTATTAAAATAGGACCTGAAAAAACTGTAACCCATAGTATGCATAAAAAAGCTTCCATAGACTAATTGGGGTTTATTTACTAAAACAGGAGCTGAACATTTATGCTCCCAGACACTAGTATGGTTTAGGGTAATAGTTAAATATCACCTAACCAACTGAACTGCGTATTATGCATGGCCAGCTCACCTTCTATTTTTTGGGATAAACTTGTTGGGATTAACCATTCATTTAGTGAGCTGAAACCTTAACTCTCATGCAAGACCATGGGTGTCCACAGGAAGGTGCTAGTAGGACACTTGCCCCTCTTTGAAATGCCATGACTGGGCCACCGGATTATGTCGCTTCACTGCCCCTTGCACAGGACTAATAATTTGCCCCCCACCAAGTGCAAACCTGCACTTTTGTAAGCCTCAGCTCTCCTTTGTCATTCTGCTTTGCATGTATCAAACCTGTAAACTAGCTATGTTATATTAATAAAAATTGTTTAAACAGATAGTATAACAATTATAATAATAATATAATAATAATAGTAATAATGATGATAGGAAGGTCCACTGGTGAAATATTTTTATTTCCGGAGAACATTGATAGGTTATAGATAAAATGGAAGAGCAACCGAAATGAATCATAGGTCAAAGCAGTGTTTCCTAGGTTGATACAGAAACCTCTTGAGCTACTCCTGATTAATCTAGGAAGTACTTTAAAATTAGAGTACTTAATAATGTTGAAAGGAATATTAAATCAATCAAGGGGAACTATGAGAAGAGCAATATTTTTTTAAAGACAGATTGAAAAATGCAAGATCAAGTGTTTGGAGAGAAAGAACTGAAATTTAGAAAGATGGATGACACTTTAGAGCAGTGGTTCTTAACCTTCCTAATGCTGCGACCCTTTAATACAGTTCCTCATGTTGTGGTGACCCTCAACCATAAAATTATGTAATTATATATTGTGAAATATGTGTTTTCCCATGGTCTTAGTCGACCCTTGTGAAAGGTTCATTCGACCCTCCAAAGGGGTCGTGACCCACAGGTTGAGAACCACTGCTTTAGAGGCATCTGAGCTCTGAATGTAAACTTTGTATTTATTTTTCCTTATGTGTTCTTCTTAAGTCTGATGAACAAAAGGTGCCTGTACTAGCATGTATCCAATACTTGGTATGAAAATGTGAAAGTAGGCTTTAGGATACAAGACGTTTGGGAGCAGAGTTGGATTTTCAGTTGGAGAGCTTCCCCTTAAGGGTACTCTGGCAGGAGCAGTCCATGTGTCATGAGATCGTGAAGGTCCTTATGCAGTCTCTGTCATTAGCTCTTGATGCAGTATTACCTGAGCAAGAATAGTAAACACCTGAACTTTCACTAGCCTGAGCCACTTTAAGACAGTGGTGGGTCCTGGTGGAGCAATTCAGCCTGTCAAAACACACAAAACTGATCCAAAATTACCACCTACAATGTAGCACCTTATTTCCATCTGGCAGACATCCAGTTCAGAAATTCTATTATTCCAGTATACCTATAATTTTTATATATCATATCATTTTCATATTGTTACATAGTGGTACACTGATACGTCGCTCACATTTTAAATGGTTACTTTGTAATGTTTGTGATAATAGCTTTACAAAGGAATGGCACAGCTGTAGACATCTTAGTGCTAGAAGAAATGCCGGTAAAGTCTAGGAAGAACACCTACGTGTCTGACCATCAGATTCCAGTGCAACCTTCCCAGATAGATGATGGGAAATTAAGGGAAATCTGCACGAAATGTCTTTGATATGACTTCATTACGAAACATTAAATGGAATTATATGTTTTCACTTCATTTTCATTACTTACAGGAATTTGAAAATAACTATGTTGAATTCAAGGGAAAAGTACTGGATTTTGACACACAGCTTGCATCACTGCTTTGTGAAGCTTTCAACGATTGTTCCGGTTTAGAATCGGCATTCAAGGTATGATGCGTTTTGTAAAGCTTTGTCCAAGTGGTCAGAAATAATAAAGCACAAGGTAAAAGTTACTTGATGCTTGGCTGATCATCAAAACGTGTGGAAGGCAAGAAAGGAACTCCAATGGAACATAATGTTCTCTTTAATTCTTATAAAGCTGTATTGTATGTATACTATCTTCTGTATATGAACCAATGCAGCTTTCCAATCTTATTTCTCTAACTGGCAGTTTGTGAATAAAGGTAGCAATTTAAAAGTGTTACTACGCACTCTGTGGTAAATTAATATGGTCACTAGGGAGGTACCTGTTCACTCTGGTGGAACAAATGGTAATGTGTTCATCCTGCTGTTACTTAATCAGAAAAGTAGATGCTGAAATGCAAATAAGCCTGTGTGCACCATGGCAAGCTTCCATGTTCACGTTTACTAGAGCTACAATGGTAGGTTAATTGCTTTTATTTAGTCCTACAAAATATTTAACCATTTAAGTTTCCGTTGAGGAGAACAGGCTTGTGGCATCCCATTATTTAGAATTTCACTGCTGATTTTAGGAGGTAGAAGAGGTAAACATATAAACGCAAAGATTTTTAGTATCCTGGGCCAATAATAGTCCCTGACATAAGTTGATGTTCATATTGTAGCCTTCACATGTCAGGATAGGCTCTGTGTTTCAAAGAAACTCATTTTAAATTTCATGTTTCTCCGCAGGTGCTGGCTATTTCAGGCTACTATCTTGAAAGGCCAGTTATATTGGACATATTCAATACAAATTATTTTGCTCTACTGATGATGTACAACGATGAGCTAGACAGATGCAAGCAGGTGTATGATGAACATGTTAAACAGGTAAACAATAATTTCCATCTGTAAGAGCCCGAGTCCTCTTAGCTTTATCATTGAGTCGAATTATTATATGTTATATATTTTTTATTACTTAGGATGAAAATGATGTTGTACACAAAAATATGCCAGTTACCTGTGGTATTCTGAAATGGACAAGAGAACTCAAAGACCGGATCCAGACATTGTGGTCAAATTTCAGATTCATTCAGCATCCGTGAGTCAAACCTTGTTTACGTGTGTAAACATATATGCTTGGTGTCACCAACATAATCCCATTGTCCCTCTAAAGTCTCTGACATTCTCTAAATACTAAAGAGGATAATTAATAAATGTTATTTCATTTACTGTTAATATATATCACAGGAGCATGGAAAGTCCTGAAGCCTCAATTGTTTATCAAAAATATATGGAGATGATGACGTTACTTGATCAACATGAAGAACTGGCCTACGATAAATGGAAATCTGAAGTGGATAATGTGTGTGAATTTAACTTGGATAGACCACTCATCAAGCGTAATTTGGAAGATGGGCTTTTGAGTGTGAACTTTGACCCAAAGGTTGGTAAAAAGTAGTAGATTTTGAAAGACAACATAAAGTTGGTAAATGAGTGGGGGAGACTCTAGACTAACTCAACAGGATGTTAAGGAATAACCAAATATCATCCATGTTTAGAGCATACTTGCATAATTTAAGGATTTAAAAATAAATGCCACTAAAAGTGGGCACACTTTTTTCACTCATGTTCCCATGAGCCCTTCCTTTTAATATTGAAACCTGCACAAACATCCATAGTGCTAATAGGATAATGTTTGCTTTGTCTGATACTTACTATAAGTATGTGTGGTATGTAGCTTACAGTATTGGTCTGGAGGAGATATACACGTAGGGCTAGCATGACTGGGCTGGCTGTCAGTCATCCCTCGGCATTCCGGAGGGACCCTGTCTTAGTAAACTAGGACGTTCATTTTGGAATGCATTCAAGGATGATGTTACTAGCTGAGGCTAAGTGCGGGTCTATGCAAATATTGAGTGTACATTTACTTATTTAAAGTTTATGTTTATGTAGATGTATGTCACAGGTGTTTAATAAATCTGTGACCTTTAAAATCCAGCAGGACTCTTGTGTGTTTATTGGGTGATTGATGATCAATGGTTGTAAGTTACTCTATTTTTAAACCATCACAATTTATTTTACTACTAAGACTGTTGATAAATGTCCCCTTTTCCTGTGATTTATGGTTAAATGGAAACAATTTACTTAAAGGATTACCGGTAATTGAGATGGTATGACTTCTATACACCCATTGGGTAGAAAGCAGAAGTGTAATATAAACAGGTTAAATACATGTTGTCGGTCTCCCAATATTAGGTTCATATAATGAGACTGGCTGAGCACACATTGTAGCTGCTTCTTTTATAGCCATGTCATTTTTTTAAAACATGAACAATAACATATATGTTTGAATGACAAAGTTTATTAATGTATTGCCTTTCGGGATTTACCAAATTACCACATTTGTACCTTTACCAAAAGGTAATTGTGCAAATGTTCTATGGCTACAGATAGTGGAAATTGTACTGGCTGGTGGAACGACCTCTATTGCAAATGTGTAGTGCTAGACAGTTAGTGACCTTTTCTGGTGGATCTGTCTTCTCTATGTTATTCTACCTCCTATATCTGGTCTCAAACACATCATAGTTTGCATTTTATATTTACAGTACTGTACAAGAGTTTTAGGCAGGTGTGAAAAAATGCTGAAAAGTAAGAATGCTTTCACAAATAAACATGTTAATAGTTTATTTTACAAAATGCAAAGTGAGTGAACAGAATAGAAATCTAAATCAAACCCATATTTGGTGTGACCACCCTTTGGCTTCAAAACATCTTGGAGAACTAACCACAGTCCTGTGGATTTAGGCAGCCTCCGTTGCTTCTCTCTCTTCATGTAATCATAGACCAGCCCTTCAGCGAACAAACTGCCTTCTGCTTCAACCAAATATTTTACATTTTGACTCACCAATCCAGAACATCTGTTGGCATTTTTCTGCACCCCAGTTCCTGTGTTTTTGTGAATACTTGCGTCACTTGGCCTTGTAGGATGGCTTTTTGGTTGCAAGTCTTCCATGAAGACCACTTCTGACCAGGAATACAGTCCTTGTGCCACCCCAGCACAGTGCGAGTGATATACAATGGGGCAGGTATAGGGAGAACTTTATAATGCCCCAATTCATCCCAGCTTAATCAACAGTTGCAGATATTTTATGATTGGTTGTGGGTCATGGACCTCTAATGCCATATGCATATGGTACTTTAATAGCTCAATATGGGAGTGATACCTAAGCTAGGGTGACTTATTAAGATAATATTCCTGCTTTTTAATCATTACAATTCTTACTTTTTAATCACTGTTTACCATCCATTCAGGAGAAGAGGATATCAGCAACAAACTGCTTATTAAATTGCTTACAATATGATGATAATATTTAAATACATACAGGTTGAAATTATATGCCTATGGAATTAACACAGAAAATGATTTTACACTTCTGTATAATATACATATATATTTTTACAGAAAATAATATTTTTTTGTAAATTTTTGCTTTGCAGCTGGTTGCTGTGCTACGAGAAGTGAAATATTTACAGATATTAAATCAAACAGACATCCCCACGGCAGCGTTGTTTATATTTGAAAAACGAGAGCTCTTGCATAAGGTTTGTGCTCCAATAAATCTGCGGTATCTGGTACTGAAATTTCGCTAACATTGTTTTAACATGTTTTGTGGCTTTTAATATATTGATGTTCTGTAAAAAAGGCATAGGTATTTATGGTGTCAAATGACTTGCTGGGATCAAGAAGGTCCCCTAAAATTATTATATACTAAAGAGCGTAGAGTGCTTTCCTATGGGAAATTTCTGGGGTCTTCATCTTTGAGGGACCAAACACAGCATCAACAGAATTTTTTGGTTTTATTGAAGCCCGGTGTATGTAAGAGGTGGTGCCAGGTAAAAAAAAGTGTCCCAGTGATAACCATTGCCTGGTCTCCTACATGGAGATCTCACCTTGAGAATATATTGGTTTCATTTTTATTGTTTGGAGTAATGCACAAGATGAGCAATTTAGAAGATCTAAAAAACAGTTTGACGGTAATTGATCCTTGAATTCTTTATTCCCTTTTGTAGTATATTGGGAACTTAGAACTCATTGTTCAGTGGTACAACAAACTAAAACAAACTGTATTGGAAGTTGAATATCCCTTGATCAAGGAAGACATGAAGTTTATTAATATGCAACTCAAGAGTGCGGAGGAGCTGTACACCTGGAATCACGAGGACTGCTGGGATTACATTGTTACAATGAAAACCATCGTTCATGACCTGGAACAAAGAGTACAACAGTCAAAAGATAACATAGAAGCAATCCAACATATCATGAAGACTTGGGCAGAACAGCCTCTGTATTCAAGAAAAGACAATAAGAAGGATGCCCTGATAAATCTAGATGACAAAAAGGAAAGACTTAATAAGAAATACAAATCAATGCAAGAAGATGGAAAGAAAATTCAAAATCTTGCATGGGTAAGTGAACCAAACCCAAGTCTAAATATTCATTTATGAAAAATACGCCAGATTAAGGAGCAGTTGTATAAGATAGGCCCCTCTTGCATTGCACTTAGTTGGGGAAAAAATGACCTGTTTGTACATTTTTCAGACCAGGAGACCAGTTAATTCACCATCATTTACAGGGGCCAACCCCCCCTTGGTTCAACAAATAAGGGTTTTTCCACAAAAGGGAAGAGTCTAACACACTGATGCAAACTCATCCTGTCCATTCTTCACCATAGTGATACAAGCTCAATAACAATTCTTAATTACACCTGTACCTGTAAGCGTGCCATTGCTTGCCGCTCTCTTACATTGTGGTCTCTGAAGGTCTGGGTGATGGGGTGCTGGCATATGATGCCAATATCCTGGAGCTCCTGTCCAACAGAAGACAGGGGGGAATCAGCAGCACCAATGCCTGTTGTGTAGTCAGAAGAAGCAATTATATGCTTTTTGAAACCAATAAATGTAGCCCATCCCATCCGGAAACTTTCTGGGCCCCTCACCACACTGGGGCCCTGAAGCTACTGCTCCATTTGCACCTTGGTAAATTCAGCCCTGGCCGCATCATAGCTCATTGAGTCACATACAAGAAAACACTAAATACTCACTAATATTTTTAAATAGGTTTTTACTAGAAGCTTATATGGCAACTTAGGAAATAAAAGATTTGGAGTGGGCACAAATCTCTTTAGGCTTTCTTAACAATGTGAAGCATGTAATTTGTCCATTTGTTGCTCGTTGAGTTTTGTTTCCACTAAACATAGGCTTCTAGGAGACCTGACAAACCTTAGCATGTGTTATGAAATGTTTACCCCGGTGAGTTTCTCCAGCAAGAAGAACTGAATGAGTTGAAATGTTCAGCTCGCCTACAAACATCCACCTGTCTAGATGGGGTACTTTCAACACTAGACATCTGTAACAACCCAAACTTCTGCAATTATCATATGTACAATGATTAATTATTTGTTTCTCTAGGAAAACATGAAACTCCTTAAGGCCGATCCTGAGTCAGACTCATGGAAAATGTACGTAGAGTACATTGATGATATTGTAAATGATGGTTTATACCATGCAATCTTGCATTCCTTGCAATTCTTTATGGAAAACACAGAGGAAAAATTAAAGCCAGCTCCTTTATTTGAGGCACAAATGAGTCTTCACACCAACGAAATTTTTTTCAAGCCTTCATTACAAAAAGAAGATGGGGATGGATTGTATGACCTGATGGAAGAGCTTTTAGGTGACATTTTTAAAATGTCTGGGCAAGTAAAACGGATTGCCAATCATTTTGAAGCCAACAACTACCAGGTACCTAATTAAAAAAAAAAAAATAACTGCATGCTTGTCTACTATTTAATAAATGGAAAAAAAAATAGAAAGGACTAATTTTCAATGGTCCACATACGGAACGACCAAGACAAGGGGTTAGTGGGTGACTTTCTGTTTCAAGAAAAGATCTAGTACAAAACTGATACCCCAAGTAACAAGAAGTATGTGCAACAAACTTAATGTGCTTCATAAGACAGGAGAAGCAAACATGTTTTTATGGCTCAAATATATTACATAGAAATATTGTGGGTTTGTATTGTGCCTGTGTCATCACCATAGGGTAGAGATGTCTCCAGAGGTCCCTCAGAATACGGATCCCTTGCTATTCCCCTCCAAACACCAGCCAATGGAAAAAATACTCTATTACTCTCTTGGTAATGATGCAATGGTGAATGTGGCAGTTTATCAGAAGTGTCCTCTATTTATATGATTATAATATGATTATTTTTTAGAATGACATGGATGAAATGATAGATCTTTCAGAAATCCGTCAGGAAATTATGGAAAAAGTTAGCACTGTTATCAACAAAGTGACAGATTACAAGAGTACTTTTGATTCCTATTCCTACTTGTGGACAGATGACAAAACTGAGTTCATGAGGCAGTTTCTCCTGTATGGTCATGTGTTAACCTCAGAGGAAATTGAGGCGCACGCAGATGACCATGTGCCTGAAAGCCCCCCTACTATTGAACAATTTAAGGAACAGGTAAGTAGTACCTGCAAGATATCAAAGCTTTATTACATTTAGGTCATGCCAGAATATCAATGTATTTTAAACTCTTTGTTTTCTTTTCAGATTGACCTTTACGAAAATCTGTATATTCACATTAACTCCTTAGATGATTCCAAAGTTTTTGAAAACTGGTTTAGGGTAGACGTGAGGCCTTTTAAAACCTCCACGCTCTTAGTCTTAAAGAGGTGGAGTTGGATGTTTAAAGAACACCTTCTAAGATTTGTCACTGACAGGTAATATATCTATCCACTTTTTGATTTGTCTTAATTTGAAGCTACGGACTATTTACTATAAAAATGTAAGATTCTGAAACTGGCAAAAATCCAATGCCATAATGTTATATAGTACCCCAGTGACCCAAATCCTTGCCCTATGGAAATTCTCTTACATAGTATAGCACCATGATGGCTTGAAAAGATCTGTTTTTCTATTAGGGGATGTAGGAAGAGGCTTTACATGAACTTTTATATTGAGAGCTATCATTTTAATTTGTGAACAGATTGTCTCCTATACACACTACACATATTATTGTATTTTAGGGATCCCCACAAATATTTTGGGACACCATTGGACTGTCAATATTAGTTTCTCTATCGATTTTATAAACTATACATTTAGAGAAATCATGGAAATTCAGATGCCATAAAAACCAATGTGCAGCTGTATTTGTACATCTATTTCTTAATGTCGCTTGCCATATCTGACAAGCATAAAATATGTTTGGAGGCAGAGGGATATTTGACAAGGTAAAAGTCATAATGTTTTAAAATGTTATATATACAGGCCTCCTTTATTAGCAAGAGCACAAATTCAAATTGATCTCATCTCATTGATTCCATCTCTGACTGCTAAATTGAGCTATTATATCAGACTAAAAGATGTAATAAGTATGTTATCCTGCTTGGTTCATAATAATATTCTGTTCCTTTTTTGTTAGCCTGATTGACTTGGAAGAATTTATTAAGGTGACGAATGCTGGTCTGCAGGAGAACGTTCCAAAAGGAGATTATAAGGCTCTTGTGGGCGTCATGGAGCTTCTCCTCGCTGTTAGAGACAGGCAGGTGGCAACGGATGAACTATTTGAGCCCCTCAAGCAGACCATTGCCTTGCTGGAAAGTTATGGACAGAAACTGCCAGACCAGATATACACCCAATTAGAGGTAAATTAAAAAATAAAAAAATAAAATGTATCACACAACAAAAGTGGTTTTAGGCTGGAAACACGAATATTATAGAAAACCTCCATTCCAACAGGAACTACCAGAAAAATGGAACAACACCAAAAAAAATGCAGTTTCCATGAAACACGATCTTGCCCCTCTTCAGATATTAGAGGTTTCCATTATCAGGAAAAGGTGTGCTGCTTTCGATGTAAGTAAACTTGTTTTCAACTTTGTTGGAGGCCTACCATGTTCCAGAGCCTGGTTTACGTGTTTGCATACAGATAATCTGCCTGGTGCTACAGATTTTGTTCATACCAGCACCATTTATATCCTTAAGTGCTTTAATATTTTATTTATCTCCAGGTGAAGCAGATAGATTTCAGAGATATGTTTTGTTTGGATGCACCCTTCAAGTACAATGTGCAAAAGCCATATGCTCGTCTGGATAAAGTGAGTAAAGTGTGTTACTTATAACTCATGGGGTAAGAATGTCAAAAGATTGTGTTATAATGTGTAATAATATTAACTGCTTAGATTCTGTCTAATTATCTAAGCTAAGCACCAATAAAGTTTTGAAGATGCAATTTTGGTAGTAACAGAATTGATTTGATGGGCCAAAATCTGCACACGGCAGTGTCTTTTGAATCAGTTGTTAGAGAGACTTATTGTTGGGGGGGCTGTTACATGACTTGTGCAAATGGACCAAAAATTTGGAGGGTTTGTCCAATTGAAAACTATCATATTCTCATTTTTTCTCACACCCTCTTACTCTCTCTAACACTCTTCTTTACTCTCCCTCATGCACTTGGCTCCCTACCTTCTCTGCCAACCACTTTTATGTCCCCATCAACTTTTGCGTAACTCCACTGCTTGTCTTCTTGTTCTTTACTTCTTCAGTCTTCTGTATTCTTTCTTGTGTGGTTTCTCTTCAATATTCTGTGTGTAATCAAGACTTCCTGGAGCACGAATCCAGATGTACAAGTATAATGACTATTGCTGCATCTTAAAATATAGCGTAACCATATATGTTCATGACTTTTCCTACCACAGACCGGTGTTATCTCCATTGATGGCTGGTGCATTTACAGTGCATTTCCAATATTCTTTTTTTGGCAAGCTAGTTGCAAACCAAAGTCCAATGGTCTATGACCAATCTGCTTTGGGTTATTTCTTCTTGCCATTGAAGGTTCCAGAAAGTAAATTCTCCAATAAATTCAGATTATGGCTTTCTATTTACAGTTATAACTTTTTTTTATAAATTATCCACTTGAAGGAGTATACCATGATAGTACTTTGTGACGGTAATAATTGTGTTAAAAATGTGTTAACAGTAGTGTTGGCAATCTACAGGCTAATCAAGACATATGTGTTCTCGAAGAAGAGTTGCAAGAGATACAAGAATCTGCAGACCTATTTGAAGTTGTAGTTCCAGACTACAAGCAAATGAAAAAATGTCGCACAGAGATAAAACTGCTGAAGGAGTTGTGGGACATTATTTTTAATGTTAGGGTATGGTTTATTTTTCTGGATACTCTATACTACGTGTATTTTAACAGTTAAACCAATGCCTGTTTTTGCAAAGTAAAGTGTTTTTTTCAAATGCTATTTGCCACAACCAGGGCAGTGCTTGCTGTGGTTGTATTTCAAGGGACAGATAGTTTGATTTCATTCTGTATTTATCCTACCAGAACAGCATTGAAGACTGGGTTAAATCTCAGTGGAGGCAGATTAATGTGGAACAGATGGATGTTGAGCTAAGAAGGTTTGCAAAGGCAAGTTTCCCAGCTGATGGTTTTTAATTTTATATTCTTTAAATTCTACCATTCATTTTTCATTTTCAGGTAACTTCACTAATACTCCCTATTATACTGTTTTTCTGTGCAAAATAACTTTGTCTAGTTCATGAATTACATTATTTTTAATATACATTCTACAACCTTTTAATTTCCTTATTATTCTCTCTGTAAAGTCACATTGATTCTACTTTGAAGATAATTCATTTACTTTCACTACCTAGTGCCCAAAATGATTTTTTGTCAGTCTCAGATGTAGATTTGTTTACCTTTCTAAAATTATATATATATTCCAAAATCAGTAGCTTCTCTGACATTAAAACAAAAAAAGCCTTTTCCAATCTCTGCCTGTTGACCCATTGTGCAATCACAGCTGCTTGCTGTCACTGTAACATACCCTGCTTGCATGCAGACAGGCAGGCATCAGAGATTGTGATACACACCGCCGCAAATGTAAACGTACCAATAAAGCAATGTTCAATAAATACATAAAAAAAACATTTATTCAAGTAGAAAAAAATCAATATAAAAAAATGCTCAGATGCGCTTTCAGGCAGTGCAGCTCCCATCACCCTTAGACAACATTGATGGGAGTTGTAGCCTTAAAAAATAGGTGCACCAAGGTTGACCTACACGTGTACTCTCTTATATTTTTTTTCTTTACCCCTATAACGGAGTTTAAGCTATTTGTATGTGTTCAGCCCACTGAACAAACAAAAAAACCCTTTCTATTAGCCAAAAGTTTATATAAAAGTGGGAACCAAAGCAAAGTCTTCTAGATTAAAGGGTGGATTTCTATTTTTGAGACAGGAGGACAGTTTTATGTTTCTCACGCGTCCCACATTAATTTGCCTTAAATATAATTACTTAATCTCTATGCTGTTCCATAGGAAATGTGGTCACTGGACAAACAAGCCCGGTCATGGGATGCATATGTGGGTTTGGATCTTACTATAAAAAATTTGATAACATCGCTGCGGGCTGTAACAGATTTACAGAACCCGGCAATCCGAGACAGACACTGGAATCAGCTGATGGCCGCAACAAAGGTCGGTTCTTTCCCATGGCTGAAAAACAACACTGCGATTGGAATAGCACACAGAATTCCCCTTAATTAAATAATTATATATAATATATATATATATATATATATATATACAGATTTATACTTTTATATATTTATATTTTATCTGTACATTTCTTTTTACATTTCTCCAAGCACAAGGTGTAGCTTTTATATTGTATGTTCTTGGCATTCAGAAAACTCTGGGGTCTTATACTGAATTCAGAAATATATAGTAAGTGAAATTAGGACACAATTTTAAGGTGGTAATATATTTCCAGAAATGCTCATGGGGCTTTTCCATGTGATCACTTCAGATGTACATGAGGAACTAGATTACATGCCCTATATATCACATGACAGGGGCACACAAGTGGATGATGGAAGTTTGATTACGGGATGGAAAATACTGCAAAGTGGAGCTTTATGTCTCATATACTAAACAGAGCTACATCACACATGTTTAATGTCAGAAATGCACAGTGATGTTACTTCCATGTTCCATTGTATTCATTGTGCATCTGTACATCAGAAAAGGTCTTATAGTTGAGGACAAAAAGAGTCAAAAATTTAGATTTTTTTTAAACTCTCAAAAAACTTATTAGTACATTAAAATTTCTGTAACACCAGGGACATATTAGCAGAGATGTCTACTTCAACAAAGTGACCTAAAATTGGCATGGATATGATTTTTTTAATATAATCTGAAATGGGTTTTTAAAAATGTATTGCAAAAATGTAATATTTTAAAATATTTTAAATAAAATATGTAAATTAATAATAATAAATGTATTATTTACATTTCAATTATGCACTATATTGGCCAAGCAAGTTCAAGCTGATATCAATATCAACAGAGGTACAGAATGCAATTTTACGGCATTATTATTCCTGGGGACTTTCCTGGATCAACTACTTGAACCTCTCCCTTTTCTAGGGGAGTGGCTTTGTGTGGGTGGGGCTAGGTTTACATAGGGGAGGGGCTAGCTCTAGAAATCATTTAGTTGGGGAGAACTTGGTAGAAAAGTTGGTGGAAAGTAGGTGGAACACAGACAGATAGTGGTCATGGCCATATGCTGCTCCTCTCCCCTAAAAGTCCCGGAGAACTGGGAAAGCAGGACCTCACCCAGAAACAAAGTGTGGGCACTATTAAACATAAGTCTCCATTGTGAAGACACCGATGCTGGTCAAAACTGGTCATGCCACAAATGAGATGTTGCAAGGTGCATAATGGTCAGTAGTTTTGCTGAACAAACGTATCAACCTGGAACATTTTCGGACAACCTGGAATCTGAATTGCGCCTTTTTTTCCAGCAAAAATCTGTTTATGTGCTTTCTTTTACCTTCAGCCTGCTCTAAAATAGATGTATAAAATTGTACTGTTATTTGCTAAGGATCATACCATTATTTGCTAAGTCAATTGCAACAGATTGCGAGCTTTTTAGACTACTTTGGTCTTTTGTTGAGGCATGTTGTAACACCTTTATCAGATTTTACTCTGAAACTTCAGAGTAAAACTTGACAGTGTCTGGAATCTTTGAAGCGGCTCTTGGCTTGGACATTCCTCACACTGTATTTTCTTACACTTGACTAGCCTCATAGTCCTATGTGAGGGGCAAGTGTCAGATACTACCATCTCTTCTCACCATGAAGTGGTGACGGTTAGGAAAATTAACCCTATAGTTATACTATATCCCCTATCCCATGCAACTTCCCATTGCAGTGTAGCAGACACAGCTCAATTTGACCTGTTCCCACCACCAATTTTGGAGAAGGAAATGTGAATGGACAACATATTCAGGTAAAAGTCCACCACACTTCACAAAAGGGATTTTTTCACTTTTTTCATGTAACACAGAGTAATAGTAATATTCCATATATATATTGCTGCCATTCCAGAATATTCCCTGTCAATGTAATGAAGTAATATTATATCTGATAATATATCTTTTTTTGGCAGGTGAAGTTTTCAATGACTGAACAAACTACATTATCAGATTTACTCGCTCTGCAG
Organism: Spea multiplicata; assembly: GCA_009364415.1. Classification (NCBI taxonomy): domain Eukaryota; kingdom Metazoa; phylum Chordata; class Amphibia; order Anura; family Pelobatidae; genus Spea; species Spea multiplicata. The sequence goes on along the minus strand of VKOC01001074.1, from coordinate 69,533 downwards.
TTGCACAAGGTAGAAGATGAAGTCCGTAACATTGTGGACAAAGCAGTAAAGGAGATGGGGACTGAAAAAGTAAGCTTTATATTGTACATGTTTTTAAACATTCTAATGTTTTTTAACCCCTTAAATACAATGGGCGGTCCCTATACCCATTGAAAACAATGCATTTTGGGGTTAAGGGGTTAAAAAGTTTCATTGTAAGATCTTGGTAAAAAGAAGTGACTGTTTCGATACATGTAATGTCATTTTATTTTCAAAAAAGCTAATTTTTTGTGTCTTATGACAATTTAAGTGTATTCTATTTTATTCATTAAAATAAAGCTGATTTGTTTGCTGGTGTATCATATCTGAGAATTATTAATTTATGACATATACTCAATATGAATTATAATGTATTTGCTATGACTAGATACTTATGGAGATTAGTCAGACTTGGAGCTCCATGCAATTTTCATATGAGCAACACCATAGAACTGGAACCCCTCTAATAAAAACGGATGAGCAGATCTTTGAAACTCTGGATAGCAATCAGGTTAGTCTTTGGCTAATGATGTTTTTGTTCTTCGATAAAATATGCTCATATAAGTCTATATATGTTTGTTGAGTTTCTCTTTTTAGCAGTATCCTTCTCCATGAGGGTCATGATGACAGAATAAGTACTTTTACTAAGTTTGCACTGAGCTGATGCTACATTTCTACGCATAGTTCTAGACACCCTAGATTTTAAAAATGGAACCATTAAAGCGAACTGTGATTTTCCCAGATACTTTGTTACTCTTCAAAACACTAAATGAACACATGTATTGGTGCTTAGAGATTTAAAATAGGGGGTTTAGTTGCTAAAATTGAACATTTTATCTAATTATTAAATTGAACTCAGCTGTCAACTCGACCACAATTCAAGTCAAATGACGCTGACTGCAAACACGACTAAGAAAAGTCAACCTATTTATAGAAATCCGACTTCATTTGAGTGAGCAGATGGGTTGTAAAGAGCTCTGATTTTACAAAACTCTGTGAAATTCAGTAGAACTGTTTCACTCAACAACCAAATTGACCTCTGTTTTGACTGACAGGCTCACGCGATAAGTTGACAGACAAGCTTGTATAACAGAGTTGGCCACGATTGACAGACAGACTTGGCAATCAGCTCTGTAGTAGTCAAGTGCATCTAAACAGGATTTGATGAGACACTTGTAATACCCAACTTAAGAGCATTTACCTCTATGTCAACTATTGTTGTGAAGGTTTTATTGAAGGTGCTCTACACTCTAAGTTGACTATTGACTTACTAATCTCCCACAAAGGCTTTGCCATGCTTTAAACCGCACATTTCTCATCACACCTTTTCCTGCTTCCAAATTCATCAATTGTTGATGATCCAGTGTTGACTTAATCTGTTTTGCCAGGTTGGCCAGTGATGAATTATCTAATTTTGGTGGCTTTTAGAGTCACTTCTTACTTTGGAGATGAGTGTTCCCAAAGCTTCTCCCCTTGAGTATATATTTTATGCAGGGTGTTAAATTTCAGTTGTAAAGATATGGCGGATATGTTTTCTCACTCCGAAGTCAGCTAAACTAACAAAACTCTTAATTAAAAATACAGTTACTTTAGTAAATCATAAAACTTCAATTCATATTCTAAATTGTCACCCAGCACCCATGCATTTGTTTCCTTTTAGGTGCAACTGCAATCGATTATGCAAAGCAAGTATGTTGAGTATTTTATTGAACAAGTATCAAGCTGGCAGAAAAAGCTGAACCTAGCTGATTCAGTGATTTATATTTGGATGGAGGTCCAGCGCACATGGTCACATTAGAAAGCATCTTCATCGGCTCTACTGATATCAGAAGCCAGCTTCCTGAAGATGCTAAAAGATTTAATGGAGTAGATGCAGACTTTAAGGTAAGTAAGAATAAGGCACCTTTAGAATCAAAATAAAATGTTTTCATGTTGTGACAGTATCTTTCTTCATGTCCAATGATGTTATATTCATACAGGAATAACACTGACAGCAAATTATATAGTTTGTAGCAGTAGAATGCTTGGTTTACTATATAATTCCCAATGTAATATTTATAAAGTTCACAAGAGCTGAAGTTTGAAGAGATGGCCCCATATTTCCTAGTTTGTATTGACAATCTTTATGAGAATCTGGGAAGTTTTTACCACTCCACAGAATTAAAAAAAAAAAAAACGTATACTGGCAGTGGAAATAATATGTTTCCAAATGAACTGATAAGTCATGATGCGATTTATTCAATTTCTTTTAGGCTCTAATGCGTGAGACTGAGAAAATACAAAATGTTTTGGATTCAACAAGCCAGCCCTGTCTTTATGAAATTCTTCAAGATTTGCAACTCAGGTAAAGTAGTTTACACCATGCATTGTGCAGAAATCACATAACTACCAAATGCATGTAACGTGCGTTAGAATACAATAGACCAACGATGGCGAACCTATGGCATGCGTACCACAACGGGCAAGCCAAGGCCCAACGTCTCTTCAAAAAGACTTCTGTTTCACTACTAACTCGCGAAGCTTGCCAGCATCAATAGCTGAGATGCTTTGCAAGGGGTCAGTGAAATAGCGGTCTGTAGGAACCACAGGAATTAAGAAAGGTAAGAGATGGGAAGAAAGGGGAGAGATAGATAGTGAAAAATAGGAAAAACAGTAAGACAATACAGAGATAAAGAGAAAAAAATAGGGGAGAGATAATGAGGAGACAGAAGGGGAAGATAATGAGAAAGAGGAGAGAAGAGGGTAAAAAGGAGGAGAGACAGTGGTAGCAGCCGCAGCTAATGGGTTCCATCTGAGAAGCCACTAAACACCCATCCTGTTTAATTGAAATATATTTGTATACATTTAGATTAAACATGATGGGTGCAAGGTGGTTTCTCAGATGGAAGTCATATGCAGCTGTCTCGATTGTTATGTGACACAGAAGCAGGCACTGATAGATTGTTGCCATAGAAACTGAAAACGATTTCTCAAAAGTTTCTGATTTGTGCTATTAAACTTGCAGGTAAAAGAATAAAAAGGCATGTTATCTAAGATCTGTTTATATCAATTAATGTTTTTTCTTAGAAAAACGCCACCTTTAAAGGCTTGTATTCACGTTATTATTCTGGTAACTTGTATTGTTCTAAATTGTATTTTGGTAATTTTAGAAAATATGTTTTCATTTCACTATTGCAATCTGGACATTTTTATATATTAAAAGCAATTTAATTTATTTCCACTATGTTAAACAACGTCGACAAAACATTACACAAAATCCACATCGAAATAAGGAAATAATAATAGTATTCAGATTTAGGAAATTAACAACATCAATGTGGGTTTGAATTTTGAAAGAAACTTGCCAAGTATTTGCCACAACCGCTCCGTTGTCATTTGCGTTTACTGTTTTCATAAATTATCAACACAATTGGCAGTTACAAGCAACTCAAGTGAATCTTTGAAAGTAGGGGTTTTTAGGGAATATCTGGGGGATAACCTGATGTGCCCCTTGATGTTCTCTAAATTTCAGGGATTAGTGAATATTCCCATAAATGTTTCCATAAATGTTACAAAATAAAGCTTCATTAAGGAAGGATCTCATTGTGGACACTCTGATTTGAGATTTGTTGGGATCTTGGCTGTACGGTTCTGCGTCCGGGGGTCAGAGCTGGGGTATAAACTGTTTGTTGCCCTATGATAGGTACTGTATGTTGTCTTTCATTGTAAATAGCATTTGCATTAGTTCAGCTGTATGTAATGTAAAGTATAAACTAGCAGTTAAATAGTACCCCTTAGTGATCATATTTTACTGATCTGTTATTTTATATGACTGCAGTGGATCACATAAAGATGGTGATGTCTAAATTACCTGTTGGAGAGAGTTTTCCTTGCGAAAGTTTGGGAAAGCTAGGTAAAAAATATTAAGTGGTGGATACCTCGTACACTTTATGGGACCCACAGCCCTGTAGTCCAAGCTGTCTGCATCACAATTAAGTCCACAAAGTCGAGCTGAAGTACAGTAGTCAAGCTACTCATGTTCAAAGGCTCTGTCACCCGTCTCATCTTTTCCCCCATATCCCATAATTACTCTCCCATAATGGACTGCTTTACGTGGTCAGCATTCACTTGAAATGTATAATTTTGCTGTTTCGATGGAAGCATCAGACTTTTTGCTGTGCCTGTCCATTATATTTTAAGCCACCAGCGGGCTGTGCTGATCATGAAAAGTTTAATCTTGTATCATAATTACATAGAATTATGGGCCAGGATGGAACTGCATATGACCCTCCTTTGAAATATTCGTTTATGGCTAAACTTTGCTTTTTTTTAGGCTTTCTCTTTGTGAAAAGGCACTGACGGAATATCTGGAAACTAAACGTTTAGCTTTTCCGCGCTTCTATTTTGTTTCTTCAGCAGACTTGCTTGATATTCTGTCAAATGGAACCCAGCCTAAGAAGGTATGTGTTTATGGCCTGGAAGCTTATCCTTTTCACATTTTTCTATTTTGGCCCAATGAAAGGTCTCAGCTACAACTAAAATTTCAATATTACAGCAAAAGTGATTAAAAAAATAAATATAAATATATATAAACATATAGTAATATACTGACAGCCCAAAATGGCATAACAAATTAATGCAATTAAGTGTGTTGGGCCTGACGAAGCCCGCATGCCTGTCTAGCGATATGTCCAGCAGGGGTTGGGGAGCTGGTGCCCACGTGACAGAACAGGGGACCCTGGTCCAGTGTAACAGTACGGGTGGTACCCCTGGGATTTGCGGTCTGGGGTAAATTTACTGAAGGCCTGAAACTTTTAAAGTAAAAACTCCTATGTCAATGGGGCTTATTCACTAAAAATTCAAGTGGTCAATCAAGTTGAAGGTTGACAACTGACCAAACACAACTTCAGTTGCATGCCAGTGCATGCGAGAACGTGCCTATGAGATGCATCTGAGAACATGTGTGTTCTCATGAGAAAATATCAATTGCATGATAACTCACATAATTTTTGTTTTGCTTATCCTCCCTCCCTTTTTCCCTCTACATCATCTGTGTTGAAGTACTGAGAAGAGGTGAAATTGGGGATGGTGTAGACCCCAAATGGGTTAAAATGTCATGTAATGGGCTCTTATATATTCAGCCCTATAAAACAACGGCCATTAACACCAATGTTGATAGAAGTACCATCTTTCCATAACATTTCCGTGTTGTAATCATGTAATCAGGTTTTCTTTTACATATTATAGTGTCATTTAGGATGATATTTTAGCTTATTTAATTAGAAGCAAAAAAAGTAATAACATGAATAGTACCTCCATGAATAGAATAGATGCACTCGAAAGCTTCACTTAAGTGACATTAACCAAAACAGGCTCTTATGTGTGGCATATAAGTCTGCATTCAAGCTACATTTGTGTTCCTCCTTTTCCCTTCACAATAAACAGCATTGTTCTGAAACAATATTTGATATAGTTAAATATTAGAGGACTAGAAGGTTAAGCGTTATTCTGCATGGAATGATGCTAGCATTCGGGCAGCCAGAGTGTTAAAGGATTGTATTACATCAGACATGTTTGTCTGCAGGAGATAACAATGTAAAATCACTGGCCCATGTCCCCATGGAGCACATGCCCTGAGCGGATGACATACATTAACAACAATAAAGACCAAACATGCCCTGGATCACAGATCAGACACATCTTATCTATCTGGATGAATAAAGCTAAACACTTAGTGTTGTTTTTCATAGTGTCAGTGACCTGGCTGTGGAAGATTGTAATGAGCTTTCCCGAGTTTCTTTAACTGTCATCCTAGTATCCTCCCTCCAGCCACAATCTGCCAGTTTGCGTGACAGCACAAGACCCATTTATTCTGTAGCTTTTCAGCTGGATAATTATGCAGAAGATTTACGCTACGCTGTTCATAAACTGACAATGGCCATCCATCCAGACAGAATTTCTTGCTTTGACGAATATCTGCTAGCTGGGTGTTAAACAATCAATAGTAAAACCACAATGCCAAAGTTTACATTGGATGGGAAAGTCACATTTTTTATCTTCATGTCATTAGAAGAAGTATTTTCAAAACAGAAATTTTAAAATATAGGAGAGCTGTTACATCTGAGTTGGCCGAAAATGACATTAAAAGTTATTGCTCACATTTTATTTAAGTTATTTAAAGGTGCAGTCAGGAGTGAGCCTAGTGTTAGTGGTGCCTGGGTACAGTATTTTTCAGGACCCTATAACTAAAATACAAGTTCATACTAGCACACGAATACCCACTCACTCTATCTATACCATAACACATACATACACCATCTTCCTCCCTTTCCTCCCTCGCACATCTAATCCTAAACTCACCACTGGCACTCAAGCACCATACACTGACACACACATTAACACCATACAGGGACACAAACACACATGCCAACATAATACACACACTCACACTAACACCATACATTAACAGCATACACTCACTCACACACATGAGGTCAATCACCCTTCAATAATCAGAACTTTCCCAGTGCTGAGTAGAAACGCTACTTCCAACATTTCCTTTTTGTGAACTTTTTGTCAACTTCTTCTTCCATTATTTCAGGTGACACGCCATCTAGCCAAACTTTTCGACAACATTGCTGACCTTCAGTTTCAAGACGGTGTTGAAAAAGAAGAGACATTTTTAGCAACAGGGATGTTTAGCAAAGAAAAGGAGTTTGTTTTATTTAATGTGGCTTGCCAATGCGCTGGACAGGTAATTAAGTCAAATTGGGAACAAGAGGGATTGGAACAAAAACAGCAGTTTGCGACAAAGTTGTAGTTTCTAATCACTTGAAATCACGCTGAATTCTCACTTCACTTCATTATGAAGGGCCAAATATGACAGGCAAGAGGGAAAAATATTAATTTTTTTTATGGCCTTGTACGTTTCTGTTGGGCATACAAGGCTTTGCTCAGAAAAAAAAATTACATGTTAACACCGTATAAAAAAACTTTTCATCTATGAGCTTGCATTGTAAAAGTCCGAGCAGGACTCTTTTTATAACACCTTAGAACGATTAGCATTTTGATAAAGCCTGGCTTGGCGGCCAGTATATTTTAAACTTAAATCTGTTTGCCTCATTGAGGTATGGTAACTTATTATTTCAACCTTTCGCGACTCACATAACAGTGCTTAGATTTTAATGATATTTCAATATTACCGGTAATATTTTATTCCCATTAAAATGTATCATTTTGACCATCCTGTTGCCATTTAAAGTACAACCTAATGGACCATTGTTCCAATCCATAAGGTGGAGCACTGGCTAAAGAAAGTGGAAGAGACCATGTGTGAAAGTGTGCGCTATCACATCACAGAGGCTGTGAGTGCTTATGAGGAGAAGCCAAGAGATCAGTGGATTTTCGACTTCCCAGCCCAGGTGGCACTGACCAGTTCTCAGATCTGGTGGACCATTGATGTTGGAATTGCCTTTGATAGATTGGAAGAAGGGTTTGAAACAGCGTTGAAGGATTTTAACAAAAAACAGGTACACATGCTGCATGTCTTCTATTCCTCAAGACCAGTTATGAGTTGATTGCTGAAGAACATTACTAATAAACATGATTCTCATGTTTTTATGAGAGCCTAAAGCAATTGACAATAATTGGTGTTGTAGCTCAACAACATCTAACTTCTGGTTACTCTTGTACTTCAAAGAGGGAAGCAACAAATTGTACCACAGAAAAGAAAGCACCTGTCCTGGTCACTAGTTATAGTAACACCCTTGCCTTCTTTAGTATCATGACGAGAGTATCATGCTGCCTTGGTGTTGTAATATGATGTTTGCCCGTCGTCTAGACCATGTTGATTTTTATACAGCGTATATTCACTTATTATCTTCTTTCTTTCAGATTTCCCAGTTAAATGCCCTGATTAACATGTTAGTGGGAGAACTCTCAGCTGGCGACAGACAAAAAATTATGACAATATGTACAATAGATGTTCATGCTCGAGATGTGGTAGCAAAGCTTATTAGTCATAAGGTATGTTCTAAATCATGTTATTAAACATCATGAGCACTTAGCATCTTTCTGTATAATAGATTTTAGAAGAATGGCATGGTTTAATGTTTAGGAGTATATTATGTTTTGTTAAAGGTAACCAATTCCCAAGATTTTGCTTGGCTGTCTCAACTGCGACATCGCTGGGATGATAAGGACAAACATTGCTTTGCCAACATATGTGATGCTCAGTTCCAGTATTCTTATGAGTATTTGGGCAATACAGCCCGACTAGTCATTACACCTTTGACTGACAGGTAAAACCACTTTCATACAATGTGAACTCTGTCCAGAATATTCCTTTAACATTACATCCAATGTCACCCCTCTCTTGTGCCCATTGCAAAGTTGAGACGCGCACAGTGAAAGGGTCATCTGCTTAAAAGTACACAGTTTACCGGTATTAAAGGTTATATATTGTGGTCGTGCATGATAGATTTTCTTCTGCTTTTAGGACATACCAAGTGACAATTGAAATTAAGTAAGAAGCTCAGAAGCCTTTTGATCTATTTAATTGGAAAATATGCCACATAGGTTGTGTGTGGGAAAGGGGGGATAGGAAAATTGGCAGGCTTGGACTGGCCATCTGGCAAACTTGGCTAATGCCATTGGGCAGATGCTAAATGGTGAATGTCATTTACCTTTACAGCCGTTCTGTCAAATGTGGCACTTTAATGTGCGGCTGTTGGCATAATAACCCCACTATAGGCCACATGAGTGTAAGGGCAACCATTTCCGACCATTTTACGTGGTATGATCACTTATCAGCCGCTGGCCTTAAAGTGCCAGGACTGTCTTTATTCCCAAATCTAGACCTGATAAGCAGCGACACTCACTTTACCAATGGGAGTTTGGAATCCATGAGTGTAGTTTAGATATGTTTTCTTAACAGTTTTTTTTCTCCGTAAGATGCTACATTACCCTTACTCAGTCTCTGCACCTGACTATGAGCGGGGCCCCTGCTGGCCCAGCTGGGACAGGCAAAACCGAAACCACTAAGGATTTAGGGCGCGCACTTGGCGTGATGGTTTATGTTTTCAACTGCTCTGAACAGATGGATTATAAGGTAAGTGAAATGGGAAATATACTGTGTGTGCTTCTTCTTGTTACAAATGAACAGCGAGCGCAGTAGCACCGCCATTTGTCTTGTAGTCCGTCGGAAACATATATAAAGGCCTGGCACAGACAGGGGCCTGGGGATGTTTTGATGAGTTTAACAGAATTGCCGTTGAAGTTCTATCAGTGGTGGCGGTTCAAGTGAAAAGTATTCAAGACGCCATCCGAAACAAGAAAAACAGGCAAGTACAACATCTATCCAGAAATGATAACTTTACTTCAAATCAAAATGTAATCTTTCGCCAAGAATGCATTTCATGGCTTGTCCCTCTGCCTCTGACAGATTTCTGTTCCTGGGAGAAAACATCACATTGAAGCCATCAGTGGGAATATTTATCACTATGAATCCTGGCTACGCCGGTCGGACCGAGCTCCCTGAGAATCTCAAGGCTCTCTTCAGGCAAGCACTTGGAGCGCTTACACCACCTATTGACATTAGCTTTAATTGCAAAATTTTCCTGCGTGTTCTTTACTTACCATGATACTGAAACTGCAAAACTAAAGGATCTGTGTTACGTTACCTAAAAGCATAGGATACAATGTAAATGCGCATTTATGTGGCTTTATGGGCTTTGAATTTGTACCACTTGTAGTCATATTTAATTGTAGTCATAACCGATCAAATGCATCTTAAACATTAGAATTTATTGAGGTTACTGAAATTTGTGTTTATAATATCTATATATATATATATATATAAATATATATATATATATATAAGTGCCTTCAGAGAAATTGTGGCTACTGTTTTACGTGATTTGTAATTGTTTCAGCAATTTTTCAGCTGATACATAAGTGGGCTGGTTAATATAAATAATATATATGATAGGATGTAATAATCTCATTGCATTTAATATTGACTTTTCTTTGCAGTAAAAATAGTAAATTTGAGACAAATATGATCTGTCTGGGCTTGCTCTATGTTCTTTGTGTGTATTCCCCTTTTGGTGCAAATATATGTTAGGGCAGACATTAATTAGGTTGATAAATCTTTTGAGGCCCTATTATTACTGACAGTTTCATAGTGCTTGCCCCTTAGGCTAATGTTTGCCACCCCCAAAATACAATCCGAGAATCAAAGAGTATTTGAAGAATTCAGAGCAGCTCTCCACAAAGTTCATATCCATTTAGCAGGATCTGCATAGTTCAAATGTTGCTGTACGATGAAATAGTGTAATTGTTGTGATGCTCTAACACACATACTTACCCTGTTCAACTCCTAGAATAGATGTACAGTAAGACATGTAGGGTGAATGGCGGGACATAACTTTATTTCCCTGTTTTACTGTAGACCATGCGCCATGGTTGTTCCAGACACTGAGTTGATTTGTGAGATAATGCTAGTTGCTGAAGGCTTCATTAATGCTCGACCGCTAGCCAGGAAATTTATAACGCTGTACACATTATGCAAGGAGCTGCTTTCCAAACAGGTGAGATTATCTTTTAGATAAAGACATGATTAACAGTGTAATTTATTATATGTTCTTTCCTTTTATATCCGGTACCATCTCCTTCCCACATATTAAGGATCTTGAATGCCAAGAGATGGCTGTTGAAATGATAATTATAGCCAAAAATACCAGATTCTAGTTGAGCGGCCAATTCCCAAGCCCATGCCCCAACCAAGTGATTCTTGTAAGTGCTTTGTACTTTTTTGGGATTGGACACTTACAAATTTAATTATAAACTCCACTACAGTCTCATGTTGTGTATTTACTCTTGATTATATATTTGGGCAGAAGGTGAAAACATTTTAACAATTTGCCAGGCCTGGGCCACGGCTTGTAATTAATTAGCGGGTATAGACAAAGTGTCTGTGTCCATGGCACGGTCATTGTTGTCTTTGGGGCATTTAGTCAAATGTCCGTCACAAGGAAGGTTACTGCCTACCCCTGCTGATTATTTGCCATCTGGCAAAATCTTTTAGCATACGGAGGTCACTGGTCTCATTGTGTCAGCACCAATTTCATACCCTAGTCCCATTCCAGACCTACTGCATTAATCACACCTCTCAAACATGTTAATTGCAAGCATGCCATCATTAAATATTAATTTCCTTTTGTTTTGTATGATGTTCCGTTCCTATGCACAGATTTAAATAGAATGCTGATATTTTCTAAATAAAAATAATATAAATTGCATTGAGGCCACAATGCCTAGCTTTGAAATGTGACACTGTAGACATGCTCGATATGGCTGATTCCCACATTTTACTTCTCCCTGTAATTAGTAAAATATATCCTTATTAATATAAGTAGGTTGACTCAGGCAGCTCATTAGAATTGTAAAGAGGTATACATACATAATGATAAGGCTATTAGAGGAGATTTACATTGTTCCAACTGACACTGCAAATAGAGGCAAGCGTTGGGTGACAGTTAACCATGTAATTTTATTTTGACATAACATGTAAAGTATACACAGTTTTATCAGTTATAGTCCATCTGAGACATTAGTATTACATAACAAGTCAGTTTTCTGCCCTCTGCAAATGATATTGATGGAAAATATGTAGTCCTGGTGTACCAGTCTTTGTGGTCCACCTAAGCAAGGTCAACCCTATCGTATTGGAAACAATGGGAGCCGCCGACCTGGTGGGGGCACTGCCACCTGGCTCTCTGCTTTGTTAGCTAGGGCATACAGAAGGGAGGTGCTGAGATATAGTTTGCATATGGTGCTAGGAAGCCTAGAGCTGGCCCATCGTGGTGGATACCTTCGACACGGCATCTCACTTGACAAATCATGTTTTGTGCACTTTGCATGCATTAGATTTTAATGACACATCTCTTGGAGCATCACAGAGAGGATTACAAAATAAAAAGCACAAAATAATGAAAATATAATAAATGAACAATAAAGCCAGCAGGTGTGGTAAGATGTAGATTGGGTCAGACGGTATTAAATTATGATGTCTTTAATGATGATCATTCAGTGAATGTTAGAAGTTAATATAACTAAAATGTGTTGTACACTACTATTTTTCAGTAAAATCTGGTGGAAGAACCCAATGCCACTAATAGGATCAGGCAGCATTGAAAGCTGAACTACAACACGATAGTCCTGCATTCAATTATTTAGACAATTCTATTAAATACGGTAGTACAACCGTATAGACAGGTAGAGATGCAAAATGTTCTGCACAGACCCCAAACTTTCCTTCACTGAAACATTTTCTCCAGTGAAATCTAAATCCTGCTCAAGAAGCAATAACAATTCCTTACCTCCTAACAAGATTACGTATTCAGCCCCCCTCCCAACCCACCTTGTCATGGGTTCTTGGCATTTTGTCTGTATTGTAAATTGGCGTTTATGAGAATATTGCGATAATACCTGGCACATCAATCAGATGCAGGATAAACCAACAGTCACATAATAAGATGTAGATCCACAAGCTTTCAATAGAAGTGTTCAAATCACATGTGAAGAAGGGACACTAAATGGTCTTCAAAGCCATATCATGTTACCGCGCTGGCTCACAACACATAAAGACTGTAGCTTCTCTAGGTCCAAAGATAACTCATTACTCTGACAATTTGAGAAATAATGCAATCAATAAAATTAGTATTGATTCATTAATATCATTAAATGAAACAAATCTCTCAACCTAAACTTCAATGGAACCTGGTATCTCCTTAGTGTAAACCATGATATATTGAAAGGATGCGTACAGTTTGTAGAAAGTAAAAGATTATAGACAAAGGAATGACACTTGTAAATTTGTTTATGCATAATAATTTAGCTTATTTTATCCTTGCATTCACACCGCTGTGATATCTAAAATATAAATGTATTTAGGGCAAATTAACAGCAAAGTGTGCTTAAAAAATTATTTCTTTGGATCAGTATATCTGCAATTAATTTTTCAGCGATACTATTATTCACACATTTAGCCCGCAGTCATTCTTGGAGAAGATAATTGTAGATTAAGAACGGCTCGCCATTAGCTACTAGTCAGAACATGTTATGTTTGGCATTAGCAAGCGCTTTGTATGTGTGCCATAGGTAATAAGAGCTCACTAATACGGCAGAATATATATACGTCCTCGTTGAAGACAAGTAAAACATACTGTGCTGTGTTGCAATAGATATTTTAAGTCATGTGACACGAAAGCTTTGTATTTCAAAGAACAGTAGCATATTATCCCTTTAAATCTACTGCAATTATAGAGTGATTATAAAATCAGTCAAGTTCTAATGTTGAGAAAAAGTCATCATGCATGGTACAAATTAGTAATGTTTGCGATCATTTTCTTTCTAATTCATTAGTTGGGAGACATGTAGAAAAATGGTTCATATCTTCGTAAAAACAGGAAAACATAATGGGAAAAATAATATATGGAATTAGCATAGTGCTTGGCGGCTTTGCCTAGCCTTAAATTAGTCTGACATAGTGGTTTGATATTGCTTGCACTCAACTAGTTAACTAGTAGCCTCTTAAATACTGTCGGAACTCACTGTTGTGAACTCACTGCAATCAGGAGGTTAATTAGTGGGTTACAGGACTCTTAGATTTACCAATGAGAATTCACCCATCATTTATTAAATTCTTAATTGGTCAATAAAAAGGGTCATATCACTGCTTCACTTAACACCTGCTCCATAAAATATAGAACACACCATAATGATACTTGTAATATCCATGTAATTAAATTGTTAGGGTACTCAAGTGACACATTCATCTAGATCACGATTGCCAACCTATAAAAAAACAAATCTCTCTGGGCTGTGACATCATAGCGAGATACTAGATGTTTTTGTGTTTTTATATCATTTATATATATTTATACTAAAATATCAAATTCTATAATAATATACAGATCTGTTATAACCACATAATGGGATGTTGTCTAGGAATTTTTTTTTACATATATATTCCATATGTCCCTATTCTTCCTAGGAACAGATATGATGTAGATTGGTTTTGAGGATACTTACCAAGAGTTTGTTCTAATAATTACTGAAAAAAATTTTATTTTTATTTGTTTTGTCAATATACTTATGTCTGACTTTGTATATAGGATCATTATGATTGGGGACTGCGTGCCGTGAAATCTGTCTTGGTGGTGGCAGGTTCTCTTAAACGAGGAGACAGCAAAAGACCTGAAGACCAGGTATCAAGGGCAATAGAGGCTACTAAAAATGACTGTCAATGTTTGGAATTACATTTATGGATTCAGTATATTTATTACAGGAATCTGTTGTTGTGCGATTAAGCAAAAACATATTATTCCAGTGAGATGTCCAACAAAACCTATGTCGGTCATGTTTGTAGAACATAAAAAGGGGACAGGCAGAAGTGTCAGAATAACTGAGGTTTTAGAATAAAGCTATTTCCTAAAATACTAGCATAATCGTAATGCTATTATATTATGTAGTTTAATTACTTGACTCCTGAATTTTTATTTTTCCTACTAACTGTTTAGGATATAAGCAGTGCCTTATACCACCTTCTATGTCATACATGACATCTAAGTGTCTACAAAGCACTGGGCTACATTTCCCCCATCCCAAGCTATTCCTCTTCACTAAATACCTCATATTAGTTAATATAATAACGCTTACAGCTCAACATAAACTGGATAGACTCAGAAGGCAAGCTTCTTGTAAAGGAAAAGTCAACTATTTTCATAGAAGGCTACAGAAAACCAGCTATTGCCAGGAAATCCATGACAATGTTCTTTATAGCATTTTAAATGTTAAATGCTCCTCTGTAACTTGTCACCTAGACTCCTTCTTTTCATGTGTGTTTACTTTATAAACCCAACCCAAGGCTCTTCCATACTCGTTTTGTAACTCTTTAATCAATGAATGCAAAAATTCAACCAATGGGTAGGCTTACGTTTTTTTCAGGGAAAGAGCAAGGTTAAATTCTCACAGAAAACAGTAGAAAATCTAAAAAAAAAATTATGCATGTGGGTATAATGAATATATATATATATATATATATATAATCATAGGCATTTTATTTCAGATAGAGCTCACGTAAAACTGTTTAATTTCTATGGTTTTTTTATTTGAAAATAAGAATGAATATCTCTTTAATTGATATTGGGGCATTTTCACTGAAGGTGTGTTTTACACTACTATGTTTTAATGATTGTATTAAACACTTTTTTAATATTTTTTAATTTACATCTTTTTATTTCCTTGTTTACTTAAAAAATGACATGCCTTCCTAATGGCCTCATAAAAAATGGATTGATATATCTTCGTTTTCATTTAGGTGCTCATGAGAGCTTTAAGAGACTTCAATCTACCGAAGATCGTAACAGATGACGTGCCCATTTTCATGGGTCTAATCAGTGACCTGTTTCCAGCATTGGATGTACCTAGAAAAAGAGACCTTCCCTTTGAACAGATGGTTAAACAATCTACATTGGAGCTCCACTTGCAGCCCGAGGAGAGTTTTATTCTCAAAGTAAAAACAAAATCAATTTATTTTTAATTACCTCCCATTAAAATAAGTGCAGTAAAGTTGCAATAAACTTGAAGGTTAACTTTTATTACAATTTTTAAAGTGACAATAAAGTATGCACTTTGACTTCCCAAAGGGCTACCTATATTTTAATTTAATGTTATTTTTGTGATGATTTGAAACTGTCACTGTTTGCTTAAATGTGTAAGAAACGCAATTATATATATATATATATATATATATATATATAGTTACATTACCCAATGTTTTGTCAAGGAATAGAAGATTCTATCATTTCTCTCTGAAACGTCATTCATTATATTCTATTGTATAATAATTGGAGTGCTGCCCTTTTTTATAGATGTGTGTAATGTCACGTGTTAATGTATCAGTGGTCTGCTGTCCAGTTCAGGCTTTTAGTTACTATTATGATTGAATTAATTTACTAAGCAATTATTAAGGCACATTACCTTTGGTTAGATTTAGTATTCAATCTCAGACCACGTTTGTTGCCTTTGCATGGTACAGGTTGTCCAGCTGGAAGAGCTGCTCGCTGTACGTCATTCTGTCTTTGTGGTCGGAAATGCAGGAACGGGAAAAAGCAAGGTACAGCATGTTAAATGTGATTTCTTTATTGCTTATATAAGTCATCATTTTACCAAGGGTATAGTCTGATGTCCCGGGCAGCCTCACCAATGAAGAATACCTATTAAAACTTTGTGAGTATACTTTAATATGCATTCTTTAAGTATATATAGGACTTACCTTTAAGAGAAGCTGCAGTGGGACATCTCCTCCATGGTCTCATGTTTCACACCGCTGATTGGCTGCTTGAAGCCAATCCCATTAGAACCCGCCCCCTAACACTCAACGAGCCAGAGCAGTGAGTATACTCTCCTGCAGCTCAAGTAGCAGGGGGCAGGGAAAGGGGAGCATGTATATGGGGGGGGATTTATTTGCAATGAGGCCACATGGGAACTTAAAGGGACCACTCTGCTATATCATATGCACTAAGGTGCATACGATGGATGGGGTGCTTCTTTCATTTATACTTTCTTGCAACCCAAACTATACATTTCTTTGACGATCTTGCTAACTAAACACACAATGCTTTTCAACAGCTCAGGTTGTTAGCCCTTGAAACTATTGATAAAGTTTACAGTATCTGTAGTCTCTGCAGTCGGTTAGAAGGAAGTCAACATCAACATTACATCAATGATCAAGTTCTGTGTCAGGTTATGATCTATCCATTTGTTTGGATTGTGGTGATCCATCTTCAGTCGTTAACTTCACATCTTCCATGATACTTTTAGATTTTCAAACCTGAAAGCTGTAAATTCTACACTCTAGACATACCCCCGAAAGCGACCTGTCCAGTGCCTGTCTTTGCCCCCAGGGGGTCATGTAATTTGATTATTAGTCAACAGTGAATTAAACATCTTTCGCAATAACGCTGCAATCCAAATAAGACCAATCTGCCAAGCAAAGGCTGAAGCTAATAGATTTTTCTACATGTATTAAAGAAATTCAATGCTCCACGGAATTCAACAAGCTTTTTCTGTTCATTGAACTGTACCATGTGCACCAAAATTTTTCACGTTTTTCAATGGAAATCACTAATACACCAATTACTGTGTGAAATAAATCGCACATTATGCTGCCATTTCAAGCAGACAACCCCTATCCAGAAAAATAACTGCATTTTTAAAGTGTCAGAATATAAGTAGTTAAACAATAGTGAATATCAGAGTTGGTAAAAATAGATGTTATTAAAGTTACATGGATTTTCCACCCAAGTAGACAATAACAATTTATATTTGAAGCTATTTTAATTTCACATAAATTGGCCTTGGAAAGTGTGAAAGAACCTAACCCGCAATTTGTGACTTCATTCCAGAACTGGCTTTGTGACAGTTATTTGTATAATCCCTTTTCTTGCACCCATACAATACTACAATACTCCTGTACTTATTCTCTTTCATCACAACTAATTACCATTCCTTCCTTCTGTATCCTTAATTGCTTTCATTCTCCTCCAAACGTCTTGATAATTACTGATGCTTTCGATCAAGAACTAATTGGATATTAATGCATTGCTGGAATATAAATGAAATATTGAGTAAAAACTGTATTTTTCAAAAATGATTCATATTTCCCCCCCAGGTATTGAAAGCTTTGAATAGGACATATATAAACAGCAAGCGGAAACCCGTGTGGAATGATCTGAACCCGAAAGCAGTTACTACTGATGAACTTTTTGGCTTCATTCATCCTGTTACAAGAGAATGGAAAGATGGTATCTATCTAACTAGAGCCAATTCTAGACAATTTCCTTATTTTTTTTACTAAAGTATGTTTATTAATTCATGGGAAAACAGCAAACTGTATCTTGGACTTGAAGTGTATGGGTAAGCTAACCACCCTAGCAAGGTCTTCTTTCTCCGGGTGGGGGTAAAAGGGCTTTAACTTTTAGCTTAATGCACCATTCAGTAGGTAACCCATTATGTTTATTTCAGGACTTTTGTCATCTCTTATGAGGGAACAGGCCAATCTTACTCATGATAGTCCAAAGTGGATTGTTCTTGATGGTGACATAGACCCAATGTGGATTGAATCACTTAATACTGTTATGGATGATAATAAGGTAAGCTAAACGCTGGGCTATACTCTTTGATACAAGTACAATACCCATATTTGTATTACTGCAGACATTTGGAAGGGTACTTTTATTCTAATCCGTTTATTCAATGTTTTTTTTTGTATTGCCTATGACGTTCATGGCCTTTAAGTCGTGATTAGCTTTGCCTTGAAATTCTAGTAATTATGACAATGTCATTTTTATTCATATACCTATATATATGCATCGTATGCTGCAGCATTGCCACAATGGACTATGCATACCAGCTGGATTTAAATATATTTCCTGCTACCAACAATAAACCATTACATATTGTTACTTTTTAATAATTTATCACTCCAATCAAAAATGAAACTTGACACTTCCTATAGTAAAAAACTACATGCCAATACCACAGGTCAAAAAACTATGAATACATAATTTTTTTTCCCCATATAATATTTGAATAGAAGATGTACGTATTTTGTATCCATATTTTTGTTGCATATTTGAAATTAGGTCTTGACACTTGCCAGCAATGAGAGAATTCCATTGACTCCAACCATGCGTTTGCTCTTTGAGATCCACCATTTAAGGACAGCCACACCTGCCACTGTTTCCAGAGCAGGGATTCTATATGTTAATCCTCAAGATCTTGGTTGGAGCCCGTAAGTAAGGCGTGGATTACAATATTTTGTTATAATATAATCTCAAATAAATTACTACTTCAGCCCTCATTATTTTTTAAGTGTTTGTATGTGTGTATATATATTATATATATTATATATAATATATTATATATATAATATTATATATATATATATAATATATATATTACACATATATATTTTTTTAAAATAATAGTAATGAAATATTGACACAATGTGGCCCGTCTGCATCACTATAGATGATATTTCATATGCCTGAAAGGCCACAAGTAATTTTAGCTGTGTTACTGACTATAAATATATGGGATGTTACATCACAACTCAAGGACACCTGAAACATGGCAGCAAGTGGATGTAGACTGAGCACCTGTGGTTTAGTTCATGATGGCATCTTTATGGCTTTGCATATGCTTTGGCATCTTTATGGCTTCAATCATTTCTTTTTGACAGATATGTGGCCAGCTGGATTGAAACCAGAAGTAACCAAACTGAAAAGGCTAATCTCACTATTCTTTTTGACAAGTACGTCCCAGCGTGCCTGGACCAGTTTAGGGCAGGGATTTTTAAAACCGTCACCCCGATTTCAGATAACAGTATGGTGCAGGTAGGAAACCTTTAAATATTTAAATATTTTAAAATGCTCAGGGTTCCAAGAGTGCATACACAACATGTTAAAACATTATCATTTCTAGCTTTTAATGATTTTTCCAGGACACTAACTTTTCCTTCGCTTTACTTATTTACCACAGACACTTTGTTCTCTTCTGGACTGTCTTTTAAGCCCGGAAAATGTTCCTCCTGACTCGAGCAAAGACCTCCACGAGTTATACTTTGTGTTTGCGTGCATCTGGGCATTTGGTGGAGCACTGCATAGAGACCAGGTTTGATTTAACATTTTTTATCTTGATCTGGTTCCCCTCTGTCGGGAATGTGTAGCAAGCTGCTACGGTCTAGCTGGGACACTTGGGCCCTAAATATATATATATATATATATATATATATATATATATATATATATATATAAGGATTGTTTGCTTGGATGTAAATAGTTAAATATTAATGGCTTGAAGGAAATAAACTAATTATGCATTGTTCTGCACTTAAAACCTTAAAAAGTCCAAAAAAAGAACTTTGCACACTATCAATTTACTGTATAAGACATTTGTTACCGGTTTGTAACCAGTAGTTTTCTTTTTAATACCCAATAAAGTAAAAAACAAAGACTACTGTAGCTTCTGTTGTCAAAAGTGAAAATATTAAATCTGAAACCACATTGTATTTTGTCTTAAACTGTAGTATTAAAATCACCATAATATGGAGAATGGATTTGTATTGGTACAAGAGAAGATGAAGTCTTTAGTTAAAGTTGATACCTTTAATTGGGACTAACAGAGAAATGTCTATTGAGACCTCAACTGTCTCTTCTTCTGATGGAACCATTGTTAGTAAGAGACTCCTGAGGTCCAAAAAACACTTGCGACTATACATCTTTTTCAATGTTGGCCAAAATTAAAAACTAAAAAACGACACAATCACCATAATTAATACATATTAAAATATATCTATTATCTGTAATAGTTTCCAAAAGCTATCCAAGCAGAGGCTCTAATAATAAGTTTACAGATTAAATTGTTAGCACGTTCTTTCCATGTCATTGTAACTGAGGTGTGCCTTTCAGTTGGTGGATTACAGAGCTGAGTTCAGTAGATGGTGGATAAAAGAAATGAAAACTGTGAAGTTCCCATTGCAAGGAAGCATTTTTGATTATTACCTGGACAATAAAACCAGGAGGTTCATGCCATGGAGTGACAAGGTCCCCAATTTTCAAATGGATCCAGATACCCCACTGCAGGTAGGAAAAGCAAAATGTTTCATGTGAATAATGACACAGGGTTCAATCCGTACAACAACTATAAGAATATTGGGACCTATACATTTATAAAGTGTTCATTTGATGTCATCCAATGCCAAGTTACAGTACATGGTACGAGATGATTGCAATTAATATTTGTTCTGTGTGTTAATAATCATATAGATGAAAAATTAGGTTTTAATAGAGTGTATTCATTGGAAACTCTCTGGCTGTTGCTGTACTCACATCATGCTTGGCCAGCATCCTAAAACGCCGTGCTTGCAGCTGACTGTGCTTTGTTGGAGTTCTATTTTCTTATTTGTGTGTCTGAAACAACAGTAACCAAAAACAGTTCCAGTTATTTCAACATCACATATATATTAGCTAAAAACAATCAGTAGTCTTTGGGGTAGCCTACATTACTGTTTATCCTGTGCTGTGCCAGATACTAAAAACATCTATAGGGATACTAATATTTCAGACTTGAATTTGGGGAAATAGTTTGCAACAAATACTTGCTATGTGTGTCTATGGGATTATTCTGAATAAAATGATCCCGAAACGAACCCTTTAAAAGTCTATCACAAACTTTGAAGGATCTAATAATGTTCAATGTAAAAAACACTACTTGTGAGGTCAGGTCACCTGCATTCATAAGCAGGAATTGAAATGATGAAAACTGAGGAGGATGTGATTAAATTAGAGTAGTTTACAAAGTAGTCAGCTTAATTGTGCATGACTTGAGACCTTAAGACCTTGAGATTGGGGTCAGTCCCCTTTGGTATTGGAAGTGGAAAGTCTTTTCTAAAGTTCGTCCCTTATGTACGACATACGACATGTATATTGGAATGGTTTATAACATATCAATTGATTTAATTGATTTAATTAAATGTATAATAAAATTATTAGTATTTTTAGTTGACAAAAGATGATTTTCCTAATGGTTCCAACAAAGCCAGCAAGGGATTACCCTCTGTGATTGCCAGCATGGGTATGGATTTGCTCATTGTCTTTCTGTTTATCCTTTATACTTCTGCAGGCAGTTTTTGTTCATACGGCTGAAACCACTTGCCTTGGATATTTTACGGATCTCCTGATACAAAAATCCAAGCCAGTTTTGCTTGTTGGGGGAGCAGGAGTGGGAAAGACCGTGTTCCTGAGCGACAGACTGGCTTCTCTGTCTGATCTGTACCTTATATCCAAAGTGCCCTTCAACTATTATACTACATCAGCTGCTCTACAAAGTAAGCGGAACACTAGCTAAAGCCTTCTGGTGTCAACTGTGGGGTACATCACTCCTTGTTTTTAATAAATATATTTAGTTTTGCTAAAATAAAAAAAGATACACAAAAGAATGATAATACAATTCTATTGCATATACTGGTACTTGATTTTTTTTAAAGAGACTTTGGCTCTTCACTTTGAAAAAAAAATATATGAATCTATAATTAGAGAACCAGATGGGTTAACGATGTAACTTGATGGCCTGTTTTACCTTGTACATTATTGTCTCTATTTCAGAGATTCTTGAAAAGGCTTTAGAGAAGAAAGCGGGACGTAACTATGGCCCAGTAGGAAATAAAAGGCTTGTTTACTTCATTGATGATATGAATATGCCTGAAGTTGATAAATATGGAACTGTTCAGCCTCACGCCTTGATCCGTCAACATATTGATTATGGACACTGGTAAACAATGTGTTTCATAAAACCTATTAAAAACAGTTGATTATTTTTTTATTTTTGTTTTTAAAGAGCACCTGAGCATTTGCTAGGTTAGGCATGAAGGGGTAACTACAACTACTTTCCAAAGTTTCCTCCTGTGTCTTAAGGTCTTGATAGTGTGGTTGGGTTGTTAGTGTGCAAGGCATGATACAGAGATCCCGCCTGGGGGGCCACCCCCCCATTATCTACCCTGCCGCCCCCCCCATTATCTACCCTTCCTTCTCCCTCCCTCCCCTATTATCTTATCCTACCCCCCCCCCGTTGTACTTACCTTTCAGCAGTCCTGCGCCGAGTCTCCCCTGCTGCCGGCTTGTAATGCTGAGCGCCGGAAATGGTGTCATCTTCCGGCGCTCAGCATTACAAGCCGGCACCAAGACCGAGCTAGAGGGCTCACAGAGGAGAGAGAGAGGTACTGACAACTTGGTAAGTGAAAACCATTAGTTTTCGATTGTTTCGTTGGGGTCTGTTTCTTGTTATCTGAGATTATTACAAATGCACGGAACAGGAAATTTTTGTTGAATAACAAATTTGTTCAAATCCGAATGCATAAGTCTAATCATTTTTCTCACAGGTACGATAGGCAAAAGATGACTCTAAAGGAAATTCACAACTGCCAATATGTTGCTTGTATGAATCCAACCTCTGGAAGCTTCACCATTAATCAGCGATTACAGGTAGGTGTTAGAAAGGAGAAATAACCTGTCGCCAGTTATGCATTTCCAAAGAGCCTGGTCAAAGTCTAAGCCACATTAACCAGAATTTATTCCAAAATAAGATTCTTATAAGATTTCTATGAAGTCTATTAAAGACTCCTAATGGTCAGCTAAGTGTTAAAATACATATAGCGGCAGTAAAATAGGATGTAGATGTTATGTTTTTCTGTGTGATTTAATATCTTACAATCATCTTAACCAGCACTGGACAGAATGTTACAATGTATAGAACATATTATAGAGGAACTTTGTCACTGTACAACAAGATTAACAAGTATATTCTGACTTTGTTGCCTCTTTAGAGACATTTTGCAGTGTTTGCAGTTAATTTCCCTACAAGCGAAGCCTTAGAAGCAATCTTTTCCAAGATCCTGAGTTTTCACTTACAGCGATATGCTTTCAGCCCAACCATCCTGAGAACTGGCCCAGCATTGATTCAGGCCGCAATGTGGCTCAACCAAAAGATGCTCCAGAACTTCCTTCCAACAGCTATTAAATTTCATTATATTTTTAACTTAAGGGATATCGCCAACGTATTCCAAGTATGTAAATACTTTTACCTATCATTGAGCTTTAATTCTCTCTCTCTCACCATTAACTCTCTCCTCTGCGTTGAACACTCTCTAATTCTATTATTTTTGACAATCGATTTTCACCAAAGTTGTGGCTTTTCTGCAATAACCTCAATACCTTCTTCTTGCTTTCTTGGATAACATATTCTCAACCCACTTTAGTCTTCTTACCAAAGATTGGCCCTCTTTGCCTCTTATCCTTTTCCTCAATACTTTTTTCTCACCCTTCAATTTCTGACCTTCAGTGCTTTTGACAATGTATGTAGCATATTATATATATAATATGAACTCCATCTTTTATATATAGGTTGAAAGGCAAATTTACATATATACATAGGGAAATAAGTTGGTTCAGATGATAACTCTATCAGTTCTATTTAATTCCACATAGTTACACACACACATAGATAGATATATGTGGATTTGTTGCTTTAAGTGTGTTTATAGATTTTAAAATACACTTAGTATGTATATATGAAATGTAAGTGTAAAGTATGTATTGGAAACCCATTTTATGCAGAACCCCCATTCTCCTTTTGTGGCAACTGATTGCTTCTGGCAGCCATTCAAGAAATATTAGGATAATCATTTCACCATTTTTAACAACAGGCGTCATAGACACTTGCTTTAAATTGCAAGGTTAATGACAAGATTACATTATGCTTAAAGTGGTACAATTTCAGTAACATTTCATCCAAAATTACATTCGTATACACGTTGTGTGTTTAAATAATACTTGTAATTCATAGTCATTTGGTGTTATTATCATTTACTTTTCAGGGAATTTTGTTTGCTACCCCTGATTGTCTCAAACAGCCAAATGATCTGGTGGCCCTGTGGCTACATGAATCTTCTCGTGTTTATGGAGACATATTAGTGGAAACGAAGGATTATGATTTGTTTAAGAGGATTCTGCATGATACTGCACGCAGATATTTTGAAGTAAGGAAAAAGTTGTCATTCGTTTTTGCGTTAGAACCGGTACACAACGCGTATCATCTCACTGAGCTGCCTCAATAGGTCTCAAGTGTAACTTTCTCCTAGCATCTCCATAACGCAAGTATTTACATTTACTACACAAGCATGTTGATGAATTATTATGGACATATGACCCACCTATGCTAATAACGATCCCTTTTTCATGGCTATATCACTTACCGATGGGCCTACTCTTACACTGAAAAGGTCCTGCTGAGTGTAAATAGCTGCACAGGGTGCCATGTTTTATATATTTTATTTTATTTTTAAAGCACGTCTAATGTTTTTGTAGGGAATTAACAGCAGCCATTATTGCATTAACTTTCTGAAGCAGATAGGAATAATGACTATATAAATGATTCATCATTTCCCTCTGACCACAACGCTGAAATGATGCTCTTACTTGTGCCTCTTTTTAGATTTTGGCTCACTGGTGTATAAACAGGTAGTTTGTATAAACTAATTGTTGAACTAAAATGAACTGCCGATGCTGACTGTAATTCTTGATAGAAGAAGTAAACTCCTAGACTGAGTTGACATTTTTTCCCTTGTGTTGCTCCGTCAGAAACAAAAAATACCTTGACTGGGTAAATCAATTTAGTCTTTTGTGCTTTCCTGTTTAATGTAGGATCTAGACGACCAAGTCCTGTCTCGACAGCCACTCATATTGTGTCACTTTGCCAATGGGGTTGGTGCTCCTTCTTATATGCCGGTGCAAAGCTGGGATTCCCTGCGGAAAACCCTTGTAGAGGCTCTGGACAGCTACAACGAACTCAATGCTGCAATGGACCTTGTGTTGTTTGAAGATGCAATGCAGCATGTGTGAGTAATCAATTGCATCCATTATTTAAGACACCTACTTTTACTAAATGTTGAGACCATATCCCTCATTCAGCTTATATATTTCACCATTTGTAACTGTTCTTTTTAGGGTATGGATCACTAAGTAAGAGGTCTCAGTTGTGATTCTCATATTCTTTTCCATTCCTAGGTGTCGAATTAGCCGCATTTTAGAATCTCCACGGGGTTATGCTCTACTAATTGGTGTAGGTGGTAGCGGCAAGCAAAGTCTGTCTAAATTAGCTGCCTTCATCAGCTCCTTTGAAGTCTTTCAAATCACTTTAAAGAATGGATATGGTATCCAAGATCTGAAGGTAAACTAACATTTTAGATGATGTCTGGTTTCTGATAAACATATTACCTCGGAGTTCCTTTTTTTACGTATTTCTCCATTTGACCAGGCAGTACTTGTTCTTTTGTGCAGATGTTTCTCTAGGTATAAAGCGCCTTACAAAAGTGTAAAAAAAAAGGTCAGTGTTACTTTATGGATCCTCATTTTTAAGCAAAACAAACTGGTTCTAGAGACTTACAAACACATCTTTATCTCAACACTTTTTAGTTAACATCCTCTGTTCAACATTGAAGATCCAGGGACAGGTCAGGTGGACAAATTCACAAAGGGCTTTTGATTTTTTTTACCTGTCTCAACATTCTAACTAATTGTCTTTCTCTCCGTTAGGTGGATCTTGCCAATTTGTACATCAGGACAGGAGCCAAGAACATGCCCACTGTGTTTTTGCTGACAGATGCCCAGGTTCCAGATGAACGCTTCCTTGTTCTGATTAATGACTTGTTGGCATCAGGTGATTAAACTACCCATTTCTTGAAATATTTTTCCTATTGATCTGGAGTTACAGTGAACTTTGAAGAAGCATGAGTTTGTGTGAATTATACTGGTAACACAGACTGAACTTATTGCATTGAAGATACATTTGTGCATATACACCACATGTTTATATATATATATATATATATATATATATATATATACAGTTTTACACACGGTGTAAATAAAGATTGTAAATTAGAATAATGGTTATCCATAAATCTGAAGTACATACTAGTTTCTTAAATATCTTTTAAAATGAATATCAGGATGAAATGACTTATCTACATGACATAACACTGTTGATTGCTGTTGATGAATATTCTTCATAGAATAAGACTAAATAAAGTCTGCTGCTGCTGCTGTTGCTGTTTTTTTCTATTGTTCTAAGTCATTTTAGCAAGGGTTGCCCATTAATCTTGAGCTGAGAGAGCCTTCATCAGGCAAGGTAAGTCTGATATGGCTGCATTTCCTTTGGAAAGCTTAGCTGTTGATCTTTCATGAACAAAACCACTCTGAACCACAAAGTGTAGGAGAAAGATCTAGGATGACTAGAAGTGCCTGTTCTTAAGGCTGGTATTCTAAAACAAAAGGTTCCAGGTCACCCAGCTTTGTCCTGTCATTCACGGTTTTATAGACTTCGGATTTCCACTTCCTTATACACAGAGAGTGAAGTGACCATTGCTGATGCATCCTTTGTTATCACGTTATCAGGAAACATGTTGTGAGCTTGGCACAACCCTGTTAAAAATCGGCTCTGTCTGCTCCTAGCGTACAGCCCCAAAAAAAAGGAATTATTGTGGGTCAAGAATGAGGTTGAACTTGATGGACCTGCGTTTTGGTTTTTTTTTCCCCAACCTAAATCCAAGGTTAAGTCCAATTGATCATTAGAAATCCATTTTGCAATTATGTTACACAGTTAGAAAATTCTTTGTTTTCCACAAAAACAGCTAAATGACCCCAAACATTTGAATGGTAGTAGATATATACTATATATATACTTGCGTAGTGGCGCTACTAAATATAAATACAACAACATATAACCCAAAATATATAAATTAGGGTGCTCAACAAGTGAGTTTAGCAACTCTTTTACTACACTTAAAAGTGATAATAGTGGTTGGTTCCAGGGCCGGGCCCAAGACATAATGCGGCCTGGGGCGAAGTTTTAAAATGACGTCATATTCCGGCGCTCAGCATTACAAGCCGGCACCGAGACCGAGCTAGAGGGCTCGCAGAGGAGAGAGAGGGGCGCCGAGCGGGTACTGATAACTTGGTAAGCGAAAACCACTCGGCTCCCCTCTCTCTCCTCCGCTTAAAAAAAGGGCTTGGGGTGGCAAAGTGCTGCCTCTTCAAAAGTGCCGGCTTTTGTAAGTTTAGGATATAGGAAAAGCGTAGACAGGACAGGTAGATACATAGATAGGGTCTAATTGGCTCATGTAGTAAGCATATTTAGAGTCGTGTTTACTCACTTTCAAGATTTCTGTAATTCTTTAGTGTCTGTTCTACACCCACTGGAAATATAAACTAATTATGGGTGATTTTGTCACTAAATGCTGATTATGTAGTGCCCCAAGACTGCTGTTTGAACTTAGGAAAGTCAAAATATGATGTGATTATTCTGTTTTGGTGATATTTTTAGGAGAGGTTCCTGACCTATTCAGTGAAGAGGAAGTTGATACTATTATATCTGGGATTCGAAATGAAGTACGGGGGCTTGGACTTGATGACTCCAAGGAGAATTGTTGGAAGTTCTTTTTGGAAAGGGTTCAACTTCAACTAAAAGTAAGAAATAGACTTGCAGAATATATCTATTTTCTCTGAATGTATATATATATATATATATATATATATATATATATATATATACTAATGATAATAAAGTGTTAAAGGGGTAGGTTGGAAAGTTTTATCTGGGGCAATAGTTAGAATTTTTCTTGCCATTGAACAAATATTATGTTTCCCAAAACACATCAGCATGAATAAACCAATTCAATCAACAGTGTCTTGTCTCGGGAATGCTTCCATAAAATAGGCTGAATTTGCTTTAATTGTCAGGCCTGTGCATGAGAAACGGGCAACTGTGCTCCTTGGAGAGCTACATCCCACAAATGTTCATCCTAAGAAGAATATCACACACTTATAGTTTAAGAGCTGGTGTTGGGATACAGTAGGTATAAATACATTAAGGAAAAAGGTCGCTACTCTCAGTCTAAATGTCTATTAATTGCAATAGCCTGTCCCCAAATCATATCCTAGTGAGCTGTAACAACGCTCTGGAATGAATAGAACACTCCAAGAAATGTGATATCTGTAGAAATTGCATACACTTTTTCAAACGTATCCTCTGAAAGGCAGATGCAGATTAGAGAAAGCAAAATGTTGACAAAAATCTTAATCCTGCATTTTTCTAATTATTATGAAATTCTGCATTGTTGTTCTAAAGAAATCTGAATCCAAATCCTAAATTATCTTTTTCTTTTTAAAAATGTCTCCTTGATCTTGTAGAGTGCATGGACTTATCTCAGTTTTATTCTTTTTTCTTTGTAAACATGCCATGTTGCCCTCTCTCTCACCACTTTATATTATGTTCCCTCCAGGTTATTTTGTGCTTCTCTCCAGTTGGTTCCACTCTACGAATTCGAGCGCGGAAGTTCCCAGCTCTAGTTAACTGCACATCTATTGACTGGTTCCATGAGTGGCCACAGGAGGCCCTGCAATCTGTCAGCAGGAGGTTCATTCAAGAGACTGAGGGGATTGAGGTAAGAAATGCTGGATTGTCAGTCGAACAAAGACCTTGTAATTTCAGAAAGACCTTTAAATTGGTGGTAGACTCAGAAGCATTTGGTTTTTCGCCCTTTGGTCTTTAAACATATCAGCTGTATTACAAAATGTTCATCCTGTATCAAGTTTAAAAACACACTTATCTGATTTATGCAACATTTCGATGCAAGCATTATAGTTTTCTAGAACAAGAATAGCAATGGAATGCATTTCATTCCATGGCTCTACAATAAAATGTTTGTGGCCCTCACTTACTTTTTAAAACATTTATATCACTGCAAAATTACATGTGTTATACAAATACAAACATTGTCCGGTGAGAACGTCAGAAGAGCAAAGAAATACAAAGCAAGAGAAATAGGATATTTTATTTTGTCCAACACCAAATGAAAGAGACGCTGATCATACACTGATTGAGTATCAAAGATTTTTCGTTCCATCGCTACAAACCATGTGAGGTAGCTGGAGATAAAAGACATGCTTAATCATAGATGTGATGGGTACGGATTGTTTCACTGAGATTTACCCATCAACTACGCTGAGATATTCCCAAAGCCATATTCATATTAGCCATGATACCGTATGTCCTCCCCTTATCTGTAATCATAATGTTGCCCAAAGTATTGATGCTCCCAATTTCCTCTTTAGTCATATATTGCATGTAAGCCATGCAATAAAAATAGCTATGTTTTTCTATCGCTCCTCTGGAGCTGTCATCATTGCATGTATATTACATGCAGTAGGGCAGAGGTCTCGCATATTGTTCATCTAGGGTGGCCTGGGATGTAACTCTAGCCTTGCATGTATCCATAATTACCACCTGTGGCTACAATCACTGCAGCTGAATATATATATATATATATACATGGAAAAAATAGGAGCAATCGCAGGACTTCATATTAAAGTGCAGAAATGTTTATAAGTTTAGATCTTTGTGCCTTTCATTCTTGGGACATTTGGCAAACTAATGATTTTTTTTACAAATTCTTTTATCGATTTCAATATCTTTTGTCTTCATTGTTGCTTAATATTTGATTATGTTTATCATATAGAAATATGAAATATATATGATACTACAGGTAAGTACACATTATCGGCTAGGGTGGAAACATTCATTCTGGGAAAGACAATCAGCTTCCTGTGAAGTATGATAAAATTACTGGGTACGATGGACACTCATCTAAACCTTTATATCTAAACCTGTTCATTGAAATCACAGTCGTTAAAAAAAAAACAACATGAACCCATGGGGAGAATTAACAGGGGATTTCACCCCCTGCTGTGTAATAACTAGTTTAAGGCATAAAATACTTTGGTCAACTAGAGAGGGCTAATACCATAGAGTGTCTCTTTATTTTTAGACACACATGATTAGGATCTAACTTATTTCTTGAAAAACAACTCAATGATGGGTGTCATTTTAATGTAGTCGTGCTCTCGGAGGAAAAGTTTCCAGGCAGCTGAGCAGCACGGAGATTTGTAGGAGCAGCTGAATGTATTTTCCAGAACAGCGTCAATGTTTTCCAGAAATCAGAGATAGTCTTTGGTAGAAGCTTAATACAGTTGGTTAAATTTCCTCCTGTGTCACCCATTGACCCCCGCATCATACAATAGCTTACAAAGATCATGTTTTGTGTGGATGTGAAGCTTCAGCTCTTCAGGCCCCGGGTGGCCATCACGCAAATAACCAATGGCGCCTCCCACATACTGTCCCGCTATTACCACACATGCGGCAGATCCTGTCATTTCATGTTCCAGCAGGAACATAAATAAATATTATTTTATGGCTCACTGCCTTTAAAGTGCCAGGGATTACTTTGATTGCCCGTTCTAACTTTTGACACCATCAGCTTCCCCAGGTCTCCAGGTCACTAAAGGGAAACTATGGGTTGCGGGAGCAGCTTTGTGGCACGTCCCACTCCCCACCCAAGAAAAATAGCATGTGTCCTGCCATGGCGGCAGAACCACCCATAACGCCAGCAGGGCCGCCTGCAACGTCAGCAGGACCACCCTCGATGTCAGCAGGACCTTCTAATAACATCCTGAAAAAAAAGGCTAAGGGATTTTAAGAAGAATCATACCAGCACAAAATTGGATGATTTAGTTCATTTTATTTTAGAGAATCATTCGTGATTCGGCTGTAGTCAGTATTTAGCTTGGAGTTTACCATTCAAATTTAGCTCGTCTATAGGTAGAATTAAAGTGTGTGGCAGCAATAAAAGGGGTTAAATCATGAGTTATGGATACTACCTTACTCTTCTATGTGCCTAGGGAACTAGGGAAGTGCTGTGGTGCTTAGTGCCATCTACTGGTCAATATAGTGCATACAGCTTCCTACTTTTAAAAAGAGGTAAGAGAGCGGTAGTAAAAATATCTACACAAACAACAAGTAACATCAAAGAATGTGTAAATGTG
This sequence comes from Spea multiplicata, assembly GCA_009364415.1. Taxonomy (NCBI): domain Eukaryota; kingdom Metazoa; phylum Chordata; class Amphibia; order Anura; family Pelobatidae; genus Spea; species Spea multiplicata. Next base: position 37,974 of record VKOC01001074.1, on the reverse strand, counting down.
ACTGTGTATAAAAAACATATTGTGTGCCTGATCTTTGCTTGAGTAGAAAGATTTTATCACTGCCTGTTTTTAATCCTGACAAATAACTCCACCCCCCCCAAAAAAAAAATACTGCAAGAAATAAGCCATTAATTAAAAATCTGGGTTTAAAAAAAATCACAACAACTTGAGACTACAAGGAGTTCCTTAAGTAATTAAACATACATTGTGCTTCTCTGTAAACCTTGATATTCTGTGATTATCCAGAAAGAGAACCATTACTGAGAAGGTTGTAGATAAGTGGAACAACCCCTCAGCAGAAGTGCAGAGGTTAATACAGTGAGGGAATTTAAATATGCATGGTAAACTATAGACGAAGGACTAAATAAGGTCTGAAATTCTATGCTTCTATCTGCAGTATGAATTTTTACATGAGTTTTTAAATATTTATTCAATACCTATGCCCATACATAGTTATTTAATTCAAAACATTTATAGATCAGGTAACAAATAATCTCTGTCTCTGTAATTTCCATATGTGATAAAGTAATAATGAATGGTTCAGACACAGAGCTTTCAGAGGAACTTCCACTATCATCGTCCTGACTGACCACTTATCAATCAACCATCATGGGTCTAACTGATCCCTCACAGATCCACCATCCATGTTTCCACTGCCCGACTCAATACAGCACTGTGCTCGCTACTCATATGCTAGATTTCAATTAAATACACTGGAATAATATACTGTATATAAGGCAAAATTCTACCGTTAGAACTTTATCCTCCTCAATACTTGGAGAACATACTGATTGCTCCAAATATCACTTTTTACAAGAACTGATACTTACAAGCAAAACTTTGTACATGATTCCAATAAATACACAAACTTTGTATATGATGCCAACCAACAGTAAGTGCATAAACTTTGTATATGATCCCAATAATCAATATTTCCCCCAAACAGCTTGCCTGTGCCATCTTTGCCCCTATACATCCTGTTTGTGCCAACTTTACCACCAAACAGCTGGCCAGTGCCCCTAAACAGCCTGCTTGTGCCATCTTTGATCCAAACACCTTACCAGTGCCATCCGTGTGCCCCAAACAGCTTGCAGGTGCCACTCTTGTCCTCCAAACAGCATGCCTGTCAGAACTTACCACATCCGCGGGGACTTAAACATGAAGTTCTTTACAGGAGGGGTCTGCCTGCTACATTCACTGAATCATTCACAGTAGGCAAAGTCAGTACTGTGGAGGACTCTGTGAGTACATAGAGCTGGATCCCAAAGCTGTCCCATGCGACACTGTCCCAGAAATAGGTAAAGTTCTGCATGTGTGAAAAAAAATAAAATGTCTCTTGACTCAGTGCTTAATCCCATGTAGCACTTGTAGGGCTTAACTCAATAGTCCAATTATAGTGCATCAACTGACTTTAATTAGATCGTCACCTTAAGCCTTGCCCAACAATGAGATACCTTTTTTGTATATAGAGATATTGCTTGACGCAGGTCAGTTAGTGAATGCAACATACCTTTAATCCAGTCTGTATACTAAAAGTTGCAAGAAAGTTAAAAACTCATAGAAAATTAACAGAAGCAAGGAAATGCCACCAGACGTGCATTTCCTTCTGTTTCTATATAACCATTTTATGTTTTTATAGCCAACATATTTTGAGAGCTGGAAATAATTAGCAATTTCTTCATTTCAATGCCATACTAATTAAACATTTCCATTTCCGTCCCTAAATTTCTTTTTATAATTGTTTTACGTCTATTTAAAATATGTAGTGGTTTTATAGATGTACTCAGTATTTATTTTCCCACACCTGCAATTTGAAATGTGGTTAAAGATACATCTTGTGTTGAACTGCTATTATTTTCCATCTGTGTCTGAATTATTGTAATTCAATTTACGTATTGGTTTGCCAGCAAACAAGTGTATGATAATTAAAAAGTTTAAAGCTGTGTTCTAGCCACAGTACAGTTAAAAATAAAAAAGGTGTAAGTGATAAGTAGTACCAGTTAGTGTGACCAGCTTTTATTTTTGGATATCAGAGATACCCAGGGCAGGGTTTAATTGTGTGGCAGGTAGCTCATAGACATTCACATGTTAAATCATATACATATACATTCACATGTTAAATCATATACATACACATAAACACACTCACTTGTACATTTTTTCTTGGACAGTATATTTGTTTCTTCGCCTCCCTGCCCATTTTTTTATTCCGATGAGCATTTCCCTTTTTTTGCCCACCATTTCTCTACTTTTGTATTTGTCCTCTCTATATGTTTTGTCTTATTTCTTCCATCATACTTGTCCACAGAAAAGCTCTGTTATCTTCACACAATGTACTATAAAAATGTTCTGACTCCTTCACATACTCTCTGTGGTAAACAATAGAATGGCTTGGTCTTAATCCCCCAAACACTGACACTAAGTCTACAAAGTAACGAACATTATCAGATAAACCGGTGTGGTGTTTAAACAGAGACTTCCAAGATATTCCATGACTGCCTATGACGACAGCCTCCGGGTCTGGATATGTTTATTGGAATTAAATAGAAAATGAATATAAGACAGAACCAAATGTTCTCCAATGCTAATCTACCTTACTGTAGTAAATACCCAATAAACAATGTTTTTTCCATTTCCCATATGGACTTCCTCCCTCTACATCCCACTTACCTCTCTCTCAAGATCGAATAGTATATTTAGCTTTAACTCGCACAAAACCAAAGCCAAGTCAAAGGCAAGGACACTAAACATATTCAAGTGAAGTATGTGAACAACTTTAGAACTCTGATAGACATGGTGAGTCTTGAAGGTCACTCTATGACTCCTATTTAAGCAATATAAAAAGTAACTAGTCTTTTGTAGATGTAGCCATATGTTGGATAGTAAAAAGCAAAAAAGGAAGTCCATCACACTCGCCATCTCCAATCAATACGCTACATTTATACTACTAGCAAGACTTTAAAACAAGACAGGACCATGATATGTGGCAACAGTTGACCAGTGCTCTTACGAAACTTAGAATACATAACTGAAATGTTTATTCCTTCCAGACTGTCTATCAATCCCGTAAATAATTTATGTAAACATGGCTGAACCACAGGACCCACCAATGCTTCCTACTGGAATATGGCATTAAGAAAACCTCTATGATTTAATTTTTTCTTCGTTTACAGGCCTAAATATTTGTTCCATATATATGGCTTGCCTTGTGCAAACACAGTTACAGGAAATAAAAAAATGTATTGTATCGGAATTACAAGTTATAAATGTTGCGGGTCTTATATAGCAGTAACTATGTGTGAAAATCACTCTAAATTATGTAGTAAGGCATCCACCTAATGTAAATGTATTTAATATATATGTATTCTGTTGAATGCAAAATATGCATAATTTAGATTTAAATTAGTGAATATAAAGATTTTATTAGTATACTTTGACTTCTAAGGCTATGGAGTCTATTAAACCATTTCGGTAATCTATACAGCACACGTGCAAAAAAAGGAGGAAACATTCTACTGTACTATTACATATTAAATGACAAGCGCAGAAAAATAAAAAAAAATAAAAATATAACAGGATAATACCGAAATGAAGATACGTGATTGGCAGATAATTCATGCTAATGAAATTACTGCAATTAGTAGTTCTACAATGACCCTTTTAAAAGCCACAGCTGTTAAAGTCAGGAAGTGCTGTCACCACTGACCTTATCATAAGGGAAAGTGACAAATTACGAATGCAAAGAAGGCCAATCATGAAAGAAGCCTGTTCTGCAACGATTAGTGTTTTCTGGAAAAACAGCATGAATTGCCGCCAGCTGCTCTCTGGCTCGACCTGGCTCCCATGCTGTGCCATTTTGCTGAGCTAGATAACAATAGATATTTTGCCCCCAAGCGAGAAGACTCCTCCATGGCCACTTCCAGCTCTTTCATAGCCATGCTCTCCACCCATGGTTTACCGGTAAACATTTAGCTTAGGATGATCTAGATAACGTACAGTGTACACCTGGATTGCCATCGAAGGTGCTTTTCCACATGGAATATTAAATGAGCTTTCTAGCACGCTAAACAAATACACCATAACAGATCAGTTTTAATCACATTAAAAACTATATATGGCAATAACCAATGACCAGTGGCTGTTTTTGTGTCACAAGAATTTCTAGCAAAAAAATAATGAAACTAAAAAAGTTTTTGAAAGTTTCTAGATATTTAGGAGGTCTATGAATGATGCTCTAATGCTGCTTTTCAGTGGGTAGAATAACACCTTCACAGACCCAGAACGTGCATATGAACTAAGCAAATTGCTTTCTTGAATTCCCTTCTGTATTGTCATTCTGATAGCTGTATTAGCACCACTGAAGCTGTTCAACGTTGAGTAGAACATTTACTAGGTTAAATATCTTAAAATGGAGGGTCACTGCATGACAATAAGAAATCTGTAAATAGATGGTCATTAGATAATCAAAACACATCCTATATCTTCAATATCATCGATGGCATCCCTCCTGCAGGGCAGGGTATTTGGAAATTGTAATAGGAGCACTGGTGGTTCTGTCAAATGGAGACAATATTTGAACCCCCTATGCTCTCATGAAAGGACAACGACACATACCGAAGTCTGGTGTAGTTTCCGAGGGAGTCCACAGAAAAGGTTCTGTCTCCCTCACAACAGGCAGTGCTTATTTAGTAAATACTTTGATACACAAGTTTTTATTTCAATATCTTTTTTATTGTGTATGTCACCAGCGATTACCGTCATAACAGTGGATTGAGTAATTTCTCATTACTTGAACACGTTCATTTGCTTTATTGGAAAAAATAAGCATGATTAATAGGTGGACTAGATATGCCTCTTACATAGGATGATTGTATAATTCAATGCTGTGTAGAATATTTTCTTTCCACTCTTAAAGGACGTATGTGATCATTAAAAGAAGTTTAATTTCAAAGAATTCTGGTAAATCATGCTAGCTAAGTATTATGGTAGTGGTAATCCATGGTGGTAAGACGAGAGGGTGAATATTTACATTTGGCGTCTGTGAGGAAAAATCTGAAAACATACAGAAGTTACAATTCTGCCAAAATATATATTGTCTGGCTAGCTTCCTCATTAAACGCTCAGGCTATATTTTGCCATATATCTTAAACAGAAACTATTATTGACATTAGTATTGTAAATTATGTGTAAGTTTGCAGAGACTAGGTGTACCTCATTTAATTCCTATTAATTGATTTTCACACTTTCCGTGATTAATTGATGTGGGTAAATCGTACAGAGGAAGCAATAAATAATTGTTATATTGATGAGGTTGTGAGTTCGCAGGAGTGACTTATGCATAAGTCAATGGGGATACTTTAGATGCAACAGTTATTTTATTACGTATAGTTACAAATAATTGTTTAGTAGGTTACCATTAATGAAATTAGCCACAATGTCCCTGGCATTTTAAGCGTTCCCTGTGTAAGGATGCTGACCTATATTTATAAAATTATTTTAAAAACAATGTCTTCCAAAGTAAAAATTTCTGTGTACTAACTCATCAACATATTAATAGAGAGGGCATTTGAGCCATGTGCAAGATCAGTATTTCTATTCTTGAACAACAAGAGGCTTGAAATGCCCAATTCAACAGCAACTTGATTATTTCAGAAGAGTTGGGCATGCTGTTCAAGTTCACAGTTTTAAGCCAAGATGGTCAAGTTGCCTCTGTATCTCAAGTGACAGCTAAAACCTATATCTCTTCCCTGGATCTCTGGGTCAAATGCTTCCTCATCCACCTAGAAGAGTGGTGTTTGGCTGCATTGACTCACCGCACACTTCCAGCACACTCCTTATCCAATTAAATAGCCCCACTCCTATGCAAGGGTAGCCCTGACCCTTCATGACACCCCTGAGGAGCTCAGGGTAACCTACCTGGGCAAGTTCCCATAGTACAAATACATTTGTGATACCTGTTAGCGAGTGAGCAATCATAGTAAGATGTAGGGTCACATCAATCCAGACTTCAGGTCCCTTCTTCAAATATCACAAAGTGATTGTGGGATCCTGAAGGCTTACGTGACCTGCATCTTACTTTATGAATATCACTCCACTAAAAACTATAAAAACTATGAAAATATTTTCCTTACAAAGTAACCCTGTAGAAAAACATTATTTGGGTCAATAATGAGGGTGGAATCTAATCAGATTGAATGAGAGAAGCGAGTTGATGAATAAAGCATCTCCATGCTAACTTTGCAAAATTTACCAAACACTACATAAAAAATACACCATTGCATTTCTTGTTATCTTATTCAACATTTTCTTTCATATCTGGCCATGCTAAGGTGATGAGTTTTTTGCCAATATGCTTCAAGCCATTCCATTTCTTTCGTAGCCAAACGTCAAGGACTCAATCAGTCACTTTATGGCGTACGTACACACCAGCGTCAATGAAATGAGCAGGAAATACTATCAAAATAAAAGGCGGTATAACTACACCACTCCAAAAAGCTTTCTTGAACAAATTACATTGTACAAAAATCTTCTGGACAGAAAACGTAGAGAATTGACTCAGAAAATAGAGCATCTATTGAGTGGATTGCAAAAACTTAAAACAACTGCATCACAGGTAAACCTACTGCCTTTAAGTAACATTTTAACTATCTCTGTGCCAAAGATAATGAAAAACCTACCCTGACTTACCCTAAATATTTTCTGGGAAGGAAGTTCATTTATATGAGTCTTTGGACAAAATAAGGTCATTGGTTCTTTGTATATTTCTGTTATCCCTATTGCATGCATTCTAAATAATGATATAGATTCCGCAGTGCAGTCTACATATTCATTTTTGGTCAATAATATTTGTATGACCCTTTTTATAATATTGAGTTGGATTCCACATTTTTTGATATCTATATGTATTCGGTCCTTTCAGTTCTTCTCTGTAAACTACATATTATAATGGAGGTAATGAACATTGTAGAATATGATGACACTATAGAAATCAATAAATGATCATAATAATTATAATTAGATACCATTTCTGCTTGTAATAAATGCATGTTTTGGTTTTATGGCTAAATATACTTAATGTTGGGGTGAGAGTCCATTCCTGCCTTATGCACTATGACTCTTATTGCATAGCATTTACTGCCAAGCAATATACATAGATATTTAAGTCCAGTTTAAGGTTGTATTAATACAAGTGTGGCAAGTCACCAAGTCACCTCTTTCGCTTGATTCTGCAGGTAGAGGACCTAAAAGCCAAACTTGCTTCTCAAGAGTCCGAACTGCAGCAGAGAAATCTAGATGCCGAGGCGCTAATTGCTAAGATAGGGCGTCAGACTGAGAAAGTGAGCCAAGAAAAGAATATCGCTGATGCAGAGGAGCAAAAGGTCAGTTTAATGCAGTCATTTAGTGTTGAGTAATGTTCAGCACAAGATACATCTTCTGTAGGCGAATCATTTCGAACAACTGTCTCTCTCTGAGGGACAAAAACTCGGTATGTATGGTTTCTTTACAGGAATTTGAAAGATGCAATAAAATCATCTAATTTCCTAATGAAAATTTAGGGTTGAAGAAATGCTGTGGCAATTGCTGCTACACCACGGTGCTCTACTGGTTGTGAAATACTGGCATTTTGGGCAGAAATAGTTAATCTTACCCCAAATCCTATATTTTTATTCACTACGGTGTGTGGTTGCCACTAAGCTTTCGCTATGCTAATACCAGCTGTCCACTAAAAATATTTTGCAATGCAATCATACAATTATATTTTGCAGAATGAGTTTTTTTTAGATTTTTCTGTGTGTCGACACTGTGGAGATTACATTTTTTTTAGTTGTGTTTTCTTTGGAGCTGATTGGCGTATATGTATATAAGCATTTAAAGTCAAAATCGCGAGACGTGTGCAAAATTTGTTGCCAAGTGCCCACATTCACTCTCACTAACTCTCTCATACTCTCACTAACTCTCTCACATTCTCATTCACTCTCTCATTCACACCCTCTAAATGTTCTCTGCTGACTGCTTCTTCATTCCTTCTACCTTCTGTCTTTCATCTTCTCTCCTTTATATTTTATTTTCTATCTTTGTCAACATCTCTGGGGACATAACCTGGTGCAAACTTCCTGGGGTGAACGACACTGGGATGCAGGATGTTTGCCCTAAGGTGAACTTCGGGCAAAATAGTGGAGCTTTTACTGACGTCCTCTTCCTTAGTGCTCTGCAGGATCGGGGAAGAGGACATCAATGGAAGTGCAGCCATTTTGCCTTAAGGCAAACTTCCACCCAAATTGAGGCACTTTCACTGGCATCCTTTCCCCTAATTGGAGAATCGATGGAGAGGATGTCAAGGAAAGTGCAGTAATGTTGGCGAAAGTTCACCTTAGGGCAAAATTCCAGTGCTTTGGTGTCGTTCTGTCCACCGATTAGAGGATCGGGGTAGAAGATGTCACCGTAAGCGCCATCATTGCACCAGGTTATGGCTACAGAAATGCCGATGAAGATAGAAGATAGAAGCAAAAGGAGAGAAGATGAAAGACAGAAGGTAGAAGAGAGAAGATGAAGAACAAGAAGATGCCGAAGTTGTCAGCAGAGAAGGTAGGGAAGCATTTACAATGCTGAGATTGTGAGAGAGTGAGTCAAAATGGGGCCTGCAAATGTCAGCCTCATTTTTGTGGCCTTGTACAAATCACTGAGATTGCCAAAATTTGGTAAACTTGCAATTTGTAAAAAACCGAATGCACAAGTATAATAATCAGCATGTTCTAAGTGAATTGCCCCATGAATAAATTAATATGGCAAAACAATGGTTGACAGTGGTCCTTGTGACCCATGTGACATGAAGCCAAGGAATTTGTTGGTAGCAGTACTAGGACAAACTTAATATAATATACTACAATATAACCTTAATTATATACTATAGAGGCCATATATCCTAAGTAATCCATATATTTCCAGTTAAAATGACAAAACGGAAGAATTTGGATGTATAACACGTTAGCTATAAAAGAACCTAAAGCAATCTTAATGTTTGTGTTAAGGTTGCATTGATACAGGAAGAGGTGTCCGTAAAACAGAAGGACTGTGAAGAGGACTTGACTAAAGCTGAACCAGCATTAATAGCAGCCACAACAGCTCTCAACACCCTTAACAAGGTAAAGGACTGCGTGTAAAATAATACTTTCCTGTCCTCCAGATCTGTGACTCGTCTTAACCTCCTCTATTTCTCTGCTTATCTTGGTTATTGAGGTGCTACTCAACAATCTGCACCTTGGGAGCATTCATTATTTTTTTTTCTTCTGTCAAGGGTCTCCATGCAGCCCTGGCTTGGTGGTTTGAAACCATACTATTTGAGATTGGGTCATTGATGCTCATGACAGACAGAGGAATAGAAATGAGGACATTGGGCCATTAGCTTAACAAGGAACAAGATTGGATCCTTGTTAAGCTTATCGTCAGCGGTGGGAGTACAGATATATGCACCAACCTTGGAACATACAACGTCATGATTGGCAGCAATGCAAGGCTTTTTCAGTTTTGACATTGGGCCTTTGGCAGTATTTTTCAAAGCTGTCCTCTCGCTTCACACAGACAAGAAGAAACTAAAATACATTTGAATGTCTCCAGCTCATTGGAGCACTAGGCTCTGTTAAAGCTACACGGACCCTCAAAACCTCAAGAGCTTTTCACTTCTAGACATAATGCTATAATTGTTTAACTGTAATAAATTGTAAATTGAGATTTTTTGAAGAAACCGGGTACAATTGTGCACACACTGAGAGCAGAAAACATCCTATCACTCAAGCCCTGTCTATATCTCATATTCACTGCAACAGAGTAAGCCACACCATAACACCCTATTTATTTATCTGATATATATCCCTGATTTAAGCTTTCACATGTTTACAACATCTCTGTAATATAGGAAATGTGTGATACAACTGCTAAATAGTATCTCTTTGTAGTGACTGTCTCTCCACCTAACGCTTTACATGTTTAGCACTAAACGACACGGTCTGCATCTCAGTAGGGATTGGAGTTTAACAAAGCTTAAACCGACAAGATAATGTATGAGATGAAAAGATATCTAACTGATGTTTTCCCAAGTATTCAATTTTATCTTCTCAAGCAAAGAACTTCCTATTCTTCATCTCCTCGGGGAGCCATCATTCATAGCTTTGTATTTCCGATCCCCCACGCTTGGCAACAGCAATGCTGTATTTTACTGGCAAAATCCGGACTACTGTTTTAAAGGCCAACATAAAGAGTGGTGTCCAACATATATCGCAAGGCTGACGTTTTTGTAACACATTTTGTTTTCTGATTCTATAGAAAGAAAAAATAAAAGTGGTGTGATAATTCTCACACTAGTGCTACCCCCCCACTTTCTTTTTATATCTTGCTTTAGATCTAAATATTAACAAGCAAATAAATGCAATCTTTCTTAAAATAGAATCCTGTGGTTAACAAATACCTTGGGTCTGCTCAGTAATTTAGAACATCATTAACAGTAAATTAGGGTAAATTTTATAGGACCCCCTTCTGCACTAAAAGGCCTTAGGTGGCCCCTCTAAGACCATGACCCCTCCTGCATCGCAGAGGCTTGATGCATGAGCATGATTTGAGGGAGAACAGTCAACTTAAGGTGAATAATGTGTCAGTAAAATAATGTAAGCCACAGTTTACCACTTTTAAACCTTGAGATAAAAAGTAGTTAGCGAATACAAAAACATGTTTTTTGTAAAAAAAACAACTATACTAATACTATTAAATAATAATAATAGTCTTTAACTTATAATACAATGTTGTAAATGACTATTGTCAGAGTACAGGGACCTTTTATCAGCAGCCATCACTCCTGTATTCCAATGAGACATTGCGTTTGCTAATCCAAGTTTAAAGGGCTAATTGATCATACAGCTATGTAACATGTGAACAGCTAAGTGAATAGAAGCATATGTATGTGTTATCATGGTGCCTGTCAGTGGGTGGGACATATTAGGCAACACCAATTACACATACATGCTCACACACAAACACTTACACATATTGTGGCCCTTGTCAGGATGCATCCCTGGAGACCCCAACTCACAATTTACAGGACTTAAAGGATCTGCTGCTAACGTCTTGGTGCCAGATACCAAAGCACACCTTCAGAGATCTAGTGGAGTCCAAGCATTGACGGGTCAGGGTTGTTTGGCAGAAAATAGGGGGACTTACACAATATTAGGCAGGTGGTCATAATGTTATGGATGACCAGTGTGGTTTACCTTTAGAAGAAGTACCCTTTAGAAATATTACTCAAAATATGACAACATTATTAAACAAACTCACCACTGATCTCATCTAAAGAGAATATCTAGAAAAGATTTTACCCAAGACATTGATTATAGTTATAAAAATTTTTTTTCTTTTTTTCCCCATGAAGATGAATCTCACAGAGCTAAAAACGTTTCCAAATCCACCACTTGCAGTCACCAACGTTACGGCTGCCGTAATGGTGTTGCTGGCACCCAAGGGCAGGGTTCCTAAAGACAGAAGCTGGAAAGCTGCCAAAGTGTTCATGGGAAAGGTAATCTTCTGAGTAATAATGAATCCACAGCCACAACTTTATAAAGGAGACGATCCCAACACTCTTCAAATATCAACCTATCTACAGTGTGTCATAATGATTCTGTTATAGAAAGCCACTAATACTGGTGACCAAATGGCTCTAACAGTCCCTACTGAAACGATTACATGGCAGTAATGCAAAGAACAAGATGGTATCTGTGATTGGAAACACAATTAAAGCCGTGCGGAAGATGTTGGATGACATACAGAATTAATAATGATTTAGTGTTTCATTTTATCATATTTCTTTTGAAGGTTGATGACTTTTTGCAAGCGCTAATAAATTACGACAAGGAACACATCCACGAAAACAGCTTGAAAGTGGTAAAGGAGCAGTACTTGAAAGATCCAAAGTTTAATCCAGATCTTATTCGCACGAAATCCTTTGCTGCAGCTGGTCTCTGTGCATGGGTCATCAACATTGTTAGGTTTTACGAGGTAATTTTACTATGAGTGTATGATATTGGAGCTTGTGACAGAATAAATATTTCTATCACGTTGTGTACACCTATAAATTCAATAGTGCTGCCCAATGTTATGAATTTTAGTATTAATGCTTTGTATATATCAAGTAATACTAGCTTAGCATCAATATGATACATTCTATAGATCAGCTCTGCATCACCGATAAGGTATGTTAAAGCAAGACATGCAAGAGCTCAAGTGTGTGTTTTCTGCCTGGACTGGGTAGATTTATCCGAGTTGAGTTTGCCATAGAGCAAGCTTTCATGCATTGCAACTATTGCTCTAAAGAACACTAATGTCCTTTGGTATGAGAGAATGGACTTGCACTCAAGTAACCATTGATTACCACTCCAACTCATTGTTGTCATACTCTTTAGATTATAATGCTTCATATTCCTATATGTTTACCTTTAGGTATATTGTGACGTGGAGCCTAAACGCAGAGCACTAGCTCAGGCCAATGAGGATCTCGGTGGAGCTACCGAAAAGCTGGAAGCAATCAGAAAGAAGCTTCATGTAAGTTTATATTGGTATTTGTACCACAAATAATTTCAATTTATTTGTACTTCAGGAGACTTTTACGTTTGGTAAATGAAAGTGGTAAATAATTGTCCATAGTCATACCTGGGAACTCTCTGGGTTTGACCCGGAGACTGCTGGGTGAGCACTGCTTCTGCGGTTCTCCAGGTCAAGACCCGAATCCTCCAGGTCGCGGGACCGAGGTCTTGACACTCCCCGCTCCCCGCCCATTTTTTTCTTGGGGGGATGTTTCCTGTTGCCGTCAGCGGGAAGGCCCTGACATCAGTGGGACCGCCCACTGGCATCAGCGGGACCTCCCACCGACGTCACAGGACCGCCCGCTAACGTCAGTGTGCAGTCCTGGCTGCGTCCCTCAAGGGAAAGCTCCGGGTAGCCGGGGCCCAGAAGTTCCCAGGTATGTCCATAGTGTGTGCGGAAAAGTATTTGTTTCCCATATGATTTGTTACATTAAGAATATTAATAACTATGAGACCACGCATGTGCAATAATCCATGCACCCCCAATTTTGTAATATACAATAGACAGTAAGAGTATGAACCCTATATAAGACATAGAAGATGAAAATGAAGGCTTTAGTATGTTCGCTTTAATGAATGGACTGCTCATCTTAATTTATCAAGTAACTCAAGAATATCATTAATAGCACAGAATAGGGTATATTTCACCCTTCCTTTAGGTGTTATATTAAACTCCCCCATGCTTAGACATTCATTTCATTTACTTGTCAGCCGAGATGGTTCTCCATCCTTGGAATGTATCATGAAGTACATTGTGGTGCGTTTCCACTTAATAATGATGTAATATGGATATATAAATAGATTTAATGTAAATTGTCCAGTGCTTCTAAATATATTACTGCTCAAAAACTAAAGGTTAATAATAATCATATCATGAGCCATTCAGCCCATCTAGTAAACCCCTCAAACATTATTGGCCCTTGGTCTTGTCTTATGTTCAGAACAATGTTATCCCTATCCCATGCATGTTTGTATTGCACATGTGTAGTTCAATCAGATTATATAGAACAACATAGAAAAATAATAATAACTACATGGACCTATAAGAATCTAGATTTTACCAAACCAAACACAGAGTATTTTTTTTGTAGGAGCTAGATAAGAATCTGAAAAGACTCACCGTCTCCTTTGAAAAGGCAACAGCTGAAAAAGTCCGTTGTCAGGAAGAAGTAAATCGAACTAACAAAACTATTCAGTTGGCCAACAGACTTGTAAAAGGACTAGAAGTAAGTATTTTCTGGCAGTATGCTAAAGCCACACTAAGATTATACTTGCAACTTGGCAAGACAACACATTTATCTTCTCTTATCCTTTCGTCTGTGCTTAATGCACATTCTAGTGGGGTTTCAGTGCAAAGCCCAATGCAGTCTGTTGGGACAATGAAAGAGTCCCAACTTTGAAAGATCTAGCTAAACATTTATGCCTTTGCAGTAGAATGTTACTAGAGGGGTCCAATAGGCTGACTTTTCCTGCTCAAACAACTCACCGAGCTGACGGTTTATGACAATGCTCATGAAGTCCCGCTTGTCCAGTTACATGCGTTCTTCCATAGGCTTTCATTAGTCATAATGGCTGGGTGATTAAGAACGAGAGATTCTATTCTTTACCACAGGTGGTATGATAGCCAGGGTTGCCTAGTTGATTGGAATATGATAGCATACCTAAAACACGTACACAGTACTGGTGTGCGTCTTTCTTAACACATTATACCATCTAAAAACTAAAATTGCTTTAAAACCCAAATATTTTTGACAAGCAATTTTTAATGTTTTACCTTTACTTCGTTTCGTGAAGACCCAATGTTATTAGGAAAGAGAAGTTTACCAGAAATGTATTATAACTCATTCATACACACAGTATATATTGGTGGTTCCTATATGGCAAGACCCTCCATCAAGATATCAAAAGTACCAATCCAAAATGCTGTTTATCTGCTAACTTATTGCTTTAACCCTTTAAAGACCGGGACGTACCTGGTACTTCCGGGTCACGGGTCACCGGCAGACCGGGACGTACCAGGTACATCACTGCTTTTACGCGATCCAGCATCGCTTTGAACGCTGGGATCGCGATGGGCGGCTGCTACTGACCGCTGGGTTTCCCAGAAGAACGATCAGTAAGCAGCCCACCCCCCCTCAATTTTCGTGCACGTGATCGCTTTTGCAGCGAACACGATCAACGAAATTTAAATATTTAAAAAAATACTGCGGTCTTCAAGTGAAGACGCAGTATACAATCGCCGGTCCGGAAGGGGTTAAGAACCATTAGAAAATATTAGTAAATAATAACAATAATAATGCTTTTGCTTATAAACAGTGAGGAAATACATTTTTTGCCTTTGTTTTAATTTTAATTAAATGAAATATTATTGAGAGAACAAAACAGAAAAAATAATTATTGTTAGGGGTTCTATCATATAGAATTGACCTGGAAGCTGAAACATCAGAACAATAAATCACGCAGTTTATATTTAATCATTAAATAACTCCCAAGCTGAGCAGCTGTTAAAAATTAGAAATAGGTCATCCCAGCCAAGATGACATTACAAGCAATCTATAATGCATTAGAATAAAATTATAGTGATTTTTAACTGTCTAGAAATGTATTAGACTGCATGTTCTAACTCTTAAACTCTTGTTAGCCAATGTCACTTGTGATTTATGATACGTCGATGGTATAGCGGAATTATTGAAGATTTAAATAGATGATCATTCCATGTTTAGAAAATCTTCAAGTTTTAAAGTTCTCTTGGAGGTTAAAGAAAAGATTTCCATTGCTATTTATGACTAATTCACAAGAGGTATAAACAGAATGGACAAATCAAGTGCTTATTTTTCTTTTAAATGAACAAAGTTTTCTGCACTGCAGGTGATAACTTAAAGTGGCAACGTATTGATCATAAATATATGGTTTTACAAGTACATCTATATGTTAGAAAGTCAAAACGACCAGTATTTTAGATGCAATTGCATAGTCCTAACATCATGGTCAATGAGCTAGTGTACCCATATGATAAATATGGCTTTAGCGTTAATGTTATCCAGACACGTGTGCTGTAGCTGACTCTTTCTTGAAATGCAAATTGCGTGGTCATTAAAATGTGGTGGTCACTACTGTAGAACAGCCTATGAATGATTTTTATGAATTGTTTTAGTCAGAAAACATACGCTGGAGTGAATCAATTAAGACTTTTGAAGCTCAGGAGAAGACACTCTGCGGAGATGTGCTGCTGACAGCTGCTTTTGTGTCTTATGTTGGATCCTTCTCAAAGCATTATCGACGGGAGCTGATGGAACACATGTGGATCCCATTCCTAAAATCTCAAAAGGTAACATCCATGTCTCAATTTAACATTCTAGGAAAATGGTATTGGTGCTTTATACATAAACATATAATATACATTAAAGGAAAAAAGTGACATTATAACCCTCAAACCTTCATCCAGAGTCTCAATAGAGCTTAGTAATGTAACATTAAACCTGCATGCTTGTTGGTGCTTAATTGTAAAAATCAGGCTGTAAATAGTGGAGGTAGCCAAATCAATATCAGGGGTACCTTCGTACATTAAAGCTGCTTGATGATGCCAAGTCAGTCTCACAGTTACATTCAACTGATATAGTAAGGTAGCTGAAGGTTATAATTTAGCAAAGGTAGGTGATGCCGTGTTAACACATGATAATTAAATATAACCCAGTGGCAAAACATTTATGGTCAACGGACCAAGAGTTCCAGGCGGCCCTTGGATGCCAATTCTAGCTGGGAGCAGTAAAAATATGTGCCTCCCATGCTCCCCTTCACATGAAGGAAGCTATGTATCTGGAGGGGAGAGGCAGTCTTGATCACTGACCTATATGTCTCTTTTTCCATCCTTTACTTCAGTGTCAAAATGTTCTAGGGGCAAAGATATTCTGCATCACATTGATTTACTAGTGTTCACCTATTCTGATGTACATAGTAGCTTATTTGAATCTACTATAATATTGAGTGTGCGCCAGTTCTGTTGGTAAGTGACTACCCTAACCATGCTTTCTCCATCACTTTCCTTTCCTCTCTTACCTTCTTCTTGTTTTCTGAGCTCGGATTTTGGTTGTTTATTTGGGTTTCTTCGGTCTCAGTGATGCAGCAAAATCTCGAATACCCAAGGGCTCAAATTCTAGCTCACTCTTGCTTGTGGTAAACATAGAGCATCTATGGTATCTCATTCCTGCACTGAGGATTTGGTTGACTACACAGTTGCTAACATATTGAAAAATACAGAGGCTTACTTTTTTAATTTCTCTGCATTTTTTTTTCTATTTCAATGCAATAGCTATTTTTTTGTCTTTAGGTTGTCATTCCAGTAAGTAAAGATCTTGACCCAATCGCCATGCTAACTGATGACGCGACCGTCGCTGCATGGAATAATGAAGGCTTGCCTGGAGACAGAATGTCAACTGAAAATGCTGCTATCTTAATGAACTGTGAGCGATGGCCTCTTATGATAGACCCACAGCAACAAGGCATTAAATGGATTAAGACTAAATATAATGTTGACTTAAAAGTTATAAATTTAGGTCACAAAGGGTAAGTATATAATAAAAATAACATTTTCAATCATTTGATGAATTATATACAGTATTTGCAAATGAAAACACATTTTTGCCTCAGCGTGGTCATATGCTCTTCTCATATCTGCCTTGGCTTGTATTTAAAACAGTAGAGGACTTTTTCTTTCATAATTTGTCACAGAATTATCGAAGGGAAATAAAACAATAAATATAAGAGCCAAAGAGAACATTCCAAAACCAACAAACACTATTTAAACAAAAACCAACATATACTAAATATTATTACAAACCTTATGATCACCTTTATGTGTTATCATCTCCTAACCCTGATATTTTATTTTCTTCATTTTTGAGTTAAATTATTTAGATTTATTTGTTTATGCGCTGAATCTTTTCTTCTAATTTCTTGTGACAAATGGAGGCCCTATATCTAGTGTAGGTTAGACGAGATGTTCTTTTATACTCTGCATGTTTAATAGCACATGTGTTCTATAGATCACTTTATTAAGACTAGTCATAGAAAAACGCTACAAAGAAACATTTTAATGACAGGTTACCACTTTCTGCTGATCTCTTCTGCTATCTTCAATCTTCTATCTTCAACCGCATCTCTGCAGACATAACCCAAGGGGAACTTCCACCAAAATGGCAACGCTTCCGGTGACGTCCTTTCACTAATCCCCCAATGAGGTGAGAGGAAATCACCGAAAGCACCATCATTTTGCCCTAATTTGAGCTCAGGACAATATGACGGTGCTTCAGTTGAAGTCCTCTCCCTGATCCTCCAATTCCCGATGGGTTATGTCTGCAGAGATGTGGATGAATATAGCAGATCGAAGAGAAGAGAGGAAAAGAAGGGAGAAGATGCAGATTTGGTCGTCAAAGAAAGTAGGAAAAAATTTAAAGAGCATGAGAATGAGAGTGTGAGTGTCTGTTAATGTGGGCCCACGTATTTCAGACACAAATTCTGAATTCTGAATTCACTAATACTGTATGCAAGTAGCAAATACTTTGATTAATGTTTATTGTAAGTCAAAATAAGAGAAATGTATTAGTATCCAGTCAATATCCGCACTTTATTTTTTTTATATGAAATGAAGAATTGGTCCATGCAGTAATCACCAGTTGGGCTTGCAAGATAAATTTACCCTTCTGGACTACTGAGGTGTTTGTAACATAATTTACTAGCTGAAAACCGGTTTATATTATTGCAACACACAGACGAAAGTGAGGGAGAAACTTTTTGGAAAACACTCTATTAGATTAAAGTATTGACGTCGTGGAAATAGATATTTCATTTAGAATATGGAATTCAATCATTTTGGCGTTATTCGTTGTAGAGAAATAAAGTGAATATAGAAGAAATAACGAAGTTCTCTGCTGTTGTTGTGAAAGCTTTGTTTATCTCTAACATAATGCAGATATTTCCTCAAACATATCCGTATCCAAGCTTTTCTATTTAGTATGGGTATTTTTCCTTTCATTTGCTATTGTATATAAACGTTACTGTATACAGGTGACACTGTATAAATCACTGATCCATGTTATATATTGTCTCTTTCTTTTGGTTCATTTCACTTAGTTATCTGAAAACCATTGAATCGGCTTTGGCATCAGGCGACACCATCTTAATTGAAAATCTGGATGAAACAGTTGATCCAGTACTTGACCCTCTCCTTGGAAGAAACACTATTAAAAGGGGCCGGTCAGTGAAATGTCAAATGTCTTACAGAATTGTTTTGCAAATGTGTTATCATCATCATCATATCATTTTTATCAATCCATAGTATCTAGTATCAAATTACATTTCAAATATCTAGAATTCTAATTGTTGCAAAAAGTCGCCAAAGCTAGATTACAGAAGATAATTCGGTAGAAAATAAAGATAAATGTGAATTCTTGCAGGATAACAATTTTTGTTAATAGTCTAATATAAAACCTAAATAAATTTATATTTATTCCCCCGAATTAGATGTAGTGAACAGGGATTATAGACAGCTGCCCCCCCCACCCAAGAAGAAAAACTTTTTAAATCAGAGGTTGTGAGGAAAAAATAGAGTTTGCAAAAAGTTCATAATTTCTTGTTCTAAAACTTGAGGCAGGACTACTTTTTTCAGTTTGTAACTTGAATGAAGAACCTTTATGATGTCCAAACAGTTGGCACAGTGTCGGCTGTTTTTTTTCTCTCTATTTCTTAATATACGAACAAAAGATAACCATAATATCTGTTGTCATAAGACACGATCCCGATATTAGCTACTAATATTTTACCTCTGTTACAAAATGGCCACATATAAAAGATATGAGTTAAATGCACTAGGAAATGTTAAAATCTATATTTGTTAAAGAATGTTAAAACAATTCACTTTTGTTGCAGTTTCTTCTCTGGATGACTCTTGTAAATAAAATTTTCTTATGATGTTCATCTAATAGGTTACTTATACAAGAATGAATTACAGGGTGCTCATCCAAGCATAAAATCATTGAAAAAAAGCAAAAAAGCCTTAGAGTCTGCTGTTATAATTATTCTGTAGCCTATAATAAAACATGTGCAGCTCACAGACGTGCCAAGGGCAGCTGAAGTGCATATTAAGGGTTACATCCGGCTTGGTTGTCTTTAATATTCTAGCCTGGTTATAGTATGGCTTTAGACTCCAAAAGCAAAAGTACAAAATCAACCTCTTCAAGTGTCGAGAAAATCACGGGAATGTGCAGTACACGCATGGGCGATACCGATCCGTGTCAGCCGGGAACATCATTCTTTGGACAAAGAACATTCAAAGACTTAGCCGCCAGACACATGGGGATGACCCTAAGAGTAGACATTATGGAATTAAAAGCCTACGATCTTGAATTTGATCAGTGCTTTATTTGTCTTATATATTTAGTTGTTTGTAGGTAGGTTATGTGTATATCCTCAGATTTCATTACATTTGGTAATATGTTACCAAAAAAAAGCTGTTTACAGTTGACAAGCATCCAGGCATAGCTATTAATTTTGTGTTGGTAAATAGTTTTCCTGTTTAGTAGTTATACATAGATATATATACACGTGTGTGTGTATATATATATATATATGTGTGTGTGTGTTGCTTTTTTGCTTGGTCTCTTACTAGTTTAGATGATATCGAGATGAAGTACATTTACTGTATGCATTTCTTTCAATGGATTTTGCACTAACCCAACTCCTAGTAATATCTATTATACAGTATCCCACTTTTTGATGTTTTTTTAATGACTTGGCAAGGTTTAAATTTGTCCTTTGAAATAATAGCTAAATAGATGGTTGTGATATATTTGGTGCAGTCCAACGGTTGAAGTTCATTAATAATTGGAATGTTGTGGAGTATGAAGTAATGAATACTAATTACTCCTTTCATGTCTGACAGCACCCCGTGGGCCAATCCATCAGCTCAGACTTTAATTTGGTTCCAGTAATGGTTCTATCAATAGTACATTAATTCTGTGTTGAAAAGATATACAGTTGAACCTGACCCACACTGTAGAAGCTACTGTCATAAAATGGCCACACACTGGCAACAACTAGGTAATTACAAATAATTAAATCTACTGGGCACTAGACACTACTAATTTAAAATTAAATAATGTCTTATGATATCAGTTGACAGTAGAAAGTAAATCTGGAAATATTTATCAATTTGTATCCCTCCCAAATTTTTTTTGATAGCGCCAACAATGTATGCAGCACTTCATACAGTACATATATTCAAGGGGTATGACAAAGTAAGGACTGACAAAATACATTGTCTTTAATAATATGTTTAAGGGACAGTGTTATTGAGGCCGGAACCAATCAGCACCCTGTTCGTTCCACTGGCACAAAAACACGTCCTATTCATTAGGGTCCCAGCATGAGCAAGGGGGAAGGTTTAGCCTGTTACATTGTATTTGTCGTAGGAAAGCTGTATAGAGGCACGAGGATGAAGTTTTATTAATGGTAAAAAGTTATAATGTGGAAACGGCAGTCAGTTAAAGATTTGTGTGCTGAGTTTATAGCGACCTTTTATCCTCTATATCAATGATCACTCTTTATTCATTGAGCGCATAACGCTTTACGAGACAATGTCTATTTAATTACTACTGGTATCACATTGGCCCACATTAAGCCAGCTGCCGTGGCCCCCATGAATCTCCTTGAGGAGCTGCTCCAATTGATCAGCTTTCAAACTGGACCTGATGCAATCGGAGAAGAGTTCTGGATGTTTTTCAGGCAATGAAAAGATAGCCAGGATTGAAATAATAACATATATATATATATATATATATATATCTTGACCTTCATTATGTCCTTGTTTTACAATTGGAGAGTTAATTGCACCTGACCAATAATAATACGTAATTCCAGTGTTATCTTTACCCTTCCTAATTAATGCTACTTTAAAGATGTTTTTCAAACAACTACAGAGCAACAATGTCATGTATTAGACATCTCTCATCCGTGATTATAATGGTAAAACTGAACGTCATTTCACAGTGTTTGTCTTTCATGGATTATACATACAGTGGTGAATCTAGGAACAATACATAAGGGGGGCACATAAGATACCACAGTCAAAACTGGAGGGGCACTAAAAAGTTCCACCACTAAATCATGCCACTGAAAAAACGAAATTCTTTTTGTGGCTATACACAGTAACTGCCATAGTAATGTAGTTTGGATCAGCCATATTAGTCCAATAGACAAGATGCCAGAATACAGTATGCAACGATACCTTTTCATTAGACTCATATAATACTTAAAAGGCAAGCTTTGAAGAATTTCCCTCTCTTCCCCAAGTATTGCTACAGACCTGAGAAAGAGTGGAAAACTCTTGAAAGCTTTACTGTATAGTTTACAAATATTGGAATAATCGTGTGCCCTGTACAAACGCTAATATGTCCACATTCTAAGCACGTAAGAAGGTCTATTACACATAGAAACTGAAGGCATTGGATATACAAATGATGGGGTGGGTTAATGCTGTTTGTCTTAAGAGTTAGGCAAACCAGGACCAACCATTGTTATGATCAGTATCAATCACAGCGATTACATGCAATAAATGGCAATTCAGTGTTCTGTGAGTTAAAATCCTCCCTCTCTCTTACTGACACACTCTTATTGAGAGACGAGAGAGATAATAAAAACAATTAAACCATTTTTTCATGTTCACATCCTTGCATTTTAAACAGTAAACAAAGGGTTAAGTCTAAAAAAAACCCAATGCTCTCTAAAGATTTCTGTCCTTAAAAAAAAAAAACACTTTATTACCCCCTACTCTTGCACACCCTTTACCTAGATAAATGTGTTTATGAGTGAGTGTCAGAGTGTAAGTATACATACAGTATGAGTGTGTGGCAGAGTGGAAGTGTGCGTATGAGTGAGTGGCATAAAACAGTTTTAATTTTTTTCCGAAATCTTATATTCAGGCCTTTTCTTTTTTCTTTAATTAAGATCCAAAGTTTGGAGGTTTGTCGAGCAAATCCAATATTTGTAAAATAATAAGTAGAAGCTTTTCACTGCTCCCATTACTCCCAATAAAAAATGCAGCTGTAAAATAGCTTAGTATAAAGCAATAGTGAAAAAGACAAATGCAAAAAGCAAGAAATAATAAATTAACTGTGGTGAAACACAAGTAATATTAGTAACGTATTATAATATGAACTATAATTGATTTTCAGTATCTTAATTGTATATCTTTGTAGGTATATAAAGATTGGGGACAAAGAGTGTGATTACAACAAGAATTTCCGTCTCATCATTCACACAAAGCTTGCGAATCCACACTATAAACCTGAACTACAGGCCCAGACCACACTTATTAACTTCACTGTCACTACCGATGGGCTTGAAGACCAGCTTCTGGCCGATGTGGTCAGCGTAGAGAGACCTGACCTGGAGAATCTTAAGGTAGATGGTTGTTGCCTTTATTGAATAGATAAGGAATCCCAATGAACGGTTAGTGTGTGAATGTGAAAGGGAATGGCTAACACATCCTTTTTGGCCCGTGCTTCAATACATGTCGAAGTGGTCATATTGAAGCTGTGATTAAGATCTGTGCTGCAAAAAGTAGAGCCCTTAGTCATAATTTTGTGTTTTCTTCCTGTGCTAGTCAATGATAACAAAGCAACAGAACGACTTTAAAATAGAGCTGAAGCGTCTGGAAGATGAGCTCCTAATACGCCTGTCAGTGGCCGAGGGCAATTTCCTAGGAGACATGGAGCTGGTGGAGAAACTGGAATCTACTAAAAGCACAGCCGCGGAAATAGAGCATAAGGTAAGTATTTACCTTATGATATTTTCTCTCTATTATCTGTCTCTTGTGTTTAGAATATAATTAACCAACTTACAGCCTAATAAATAATTTAAGGTGAATCACTTTTAAATGTATATGATCTCTCAAATATGCTTACTTTGTACTGTGGTCTAATGATGTGTTTGAGCAAGAAAATAAACATTTCTACATTAAGCTAGAAAACTGCCATTTGGTGTTTATCAAAAAAGAATCCTTTGAGAACAATTATTTAAAGGTGCAACCATAAAGACAAAAGTACTTTAACGCTTAAGTATCTTTATTAGAATTGGGGCTCACTATTGCTGGATACCGTAGAATATTAAGACCAGGCTCGGATTCCACTATGTACTGACTGCTTCCACGCTGGACAACATACTGCTACAGTTCTTATACAGCTATATATTTGCCAATTTCCCAGTTACATTTCATCGTTACACAGGTGGTTGAAGCAAAGGAGACTGAAATAAAAATTAATGAAGCCAGGGAGCATTACAGACCTGCTGCAGCCAGAGCGGCTCTTCTTTATTTCGTTATGAGCGATCTTCGTAAAATCAATCCTATTTATCACTTCTCACTAAAGGTAACTATGCCCTTCCTTAATAGATTCAATGGAAGCACAAAACATGTTTTACAAACCAACCCACAGGAAACAATGTTCAGCACATATCAGTCCTGCCGTTTTTCAAATAGTTAAATATCAGGAAGGTAGTCGTAAAATACTAAAAGTATCAGTGTTTGGAAAGTGTGGGAGCTGAATTTAGATGCCATTACATTATGCCACTTTTCACAACCCCATTTGGAGGACGATCTCTGTAATACTCGATCCCAATGAATGCTTGAGATGTGCATAATTTTATCCTGAAGAATTGGGAAATTAAAAGGGATTCAGATCTGTCAGGGAGTAGATGGTCCACTTGGTTCTTTTCTTATCACTAAGTGTGATTTACTTAATTCAACTCTCGGTGTGAACAGACTGGGTAGTTATCTAATGAGTCCAAATTCTCTCTGTGATCCACTTAAAAGTGGTCTGTAAGGAGGAGATCGAGTCAAAATCGGTGGGGATCCACTCCCAAGCATTGAGTAAATTAAAGTTAAGAGAAGGGAAAAATATGCATTGCAAAAAGTAAAACATAATTGGTGTTATTATTCTGAATGTAAACCAAGACCAAGGACTGATTCATGACTTTAGATCAGGAAAATTGGCCAGACTACATGGGCCAAATGTTTCTCATCTGCCTTGAAATTCTATGTTTCTGTGTAATTAATAGCAGAGCTGCGTTGTTACTTATAGGCATCATTTCTAAATATGCATCAGTGTATATACTGTATTCCTACCATTAGGTGTTTGTGCATGCTTAGAAATACATTGGAGCACAAATAAAGCCGTTCATGCACTTATTACTCTTTGTACAAGGCAAGGCCTTGCCTCATTCTATATATATTGATTTTTTGGTGAAAATCTTTTATATTAGAAAAAATGATGCTTCTTATATTCCTTCCCCTTAAATCATTCGGTGTTCTTAAGAAAAAAAATAAAGAAATAGACAAAATATTGTTCATTAGAGCTTTTTGACAATATACTTGTACCACCTTCTTCATAGGCTTTCAATATGGTTTTCCATAAAGCCATAATACGTGCAGAACAGTCAGAAGATGTCACCGAGAGAGTTGTCAAACTCACGGAATGTATCACATACGCTACTTTTCTATATGTCAGTCAAGGACTTTTTGAAAAGGACAAGCTGACATTTATTTCCCAGGTTGCATTTCAGGTAAGGAATTACTATTTTGCATTAAGGTGGACCTGGCTACAGGGGACATTAGAGTTTTGCTCCGCTGGCCAATGTGAATTTGGAATGTAGTAAAGTATGCTTCTTGTATCAAATGAAACACTTTTATAATTGTGATTTTTCATATGCTTTCTTGATAAGATTCTTCTAAAACGTAAAGATATTGACTTATTGGAACTGGATTTTCTTCTTCGGTTTCCTGTTGAGAATACGTACAGAAGTCCTGTTGACTTTTTGACTGTTCAGTCTTGGAGCGCCATTAAGGTATAATAAGTCTGATTTTGAGACATAGAAAGTAACGTTGGATGTATCATTGAACTATGTAATTATTAAATATCCAGTGCATATACTTGGTGATTATGCTTGTGAACTTCACAATCAACAGTTTCATTTAAATATACAATACATATTTCATCTAAACACCCAGTTTATTAGGGTGGATCTGAGTTGTCACATTTCTCAAGTATCCTTTTTGGGTATTCACAAAAGAATAGCTCAGGTCAACTTGAAAGCTAACTCAGTCAGGGTCCCATAGGCCCTGGGGCTGCATCATGGTGGATTTAGCAAAGATCATACGAGACTCGCCAGCATAGTTTCAGAAACATCAGGGAACATCAAGGGTTAGTCCACAGATTCAACAAGCACTCTGGCCAAGATTGAACTTATGTTAAATATTTGCAAGTGTTAAGCTTTTAGGGTTTGTACATTCATGTGACAATATAAAACCTTGAAAGCTTCTCCAATTATCTCGTATTCCATAGCAACAAATCCAGACATAGAATACTATGGTATCTTAGTGTATACGTTTTCCTTTTTGTGTAAAGTTCTGTCATTTTCCATTACAGATGATTTCGACAATGGATGAATTCAGAGGGCTAGACAGGGATATTGAAGGATCTGCCAAACGTTGGAAAAAGTTGGTTGAATCGGAAACCCCAGAGAAAGAAAAATTTCCACAGGACTGGAAAAATAAAACATCTTTACAAAAACTTATTATGCTGAGAGCGCTACGTCCCGACAGAATGACTTACGCAATACGGTTTGTACTCATTCATCTTTTGTTTTTTTTCTTAAAAAAAAAGATTTTATTTAAATCTATTACAGACAGTTCAGTCTCGCCTTTTTTGCATTTCAAATTGCTAAAAATATCAGCTTTCTTTTTGCCATTCCATTTTCTTAAATATAATGTCCCAGACTGATTCAGCCTAAGCAGCGGGAGAGAGGCTTCCCGGGTAATCTTGGCCACACACGCTGGTTTAGATTAATGGCAACTGTGGTCAAAAGCATCTGGTTTGCAACAAAGTGAACTGTGCAATAAATTGTTGTGGATTTATTCATGAAGACATAGAAATGAGTTGAGATTTAAGCCTTGAGGAAACCCCGCCATGATCTCAGAAACATACCAACAATAAACTGGTACGTCAACCTATCTAATATAGCAAGCCCATTGATGGAGCACCAAAAACATCCACATGTCTTAATATGTCTTTGAATTAAAAAACAATAGGTATAGTAGCATAATTTGTGATGTTTCAAATTATAGAATACAAAGTCAAACACCATGGTCTAGCTTCCCAATATAACTTTGTACATACATATTCTATACTTAATTAATTCATGAAAATGGAAAACAATAGCCCCAAGGTAATGGGCAATAGCCCCAAGAGAATAGAAGGTGCTAGATGAGTCATTGTTTCTTCAAACATCGGAAATACGCCCTTTAGGGAGCAAGTACAGACCATATCATTGTATAGTTCAGTGTTGAATGAATGACCATAGGCCAATGGTGAATAGTGGTAGAAGAACTTAATTGCTCACATCCTGTACAAATTAATAAAGAACGTCCTGCTTTAGTTTATCGTTTACAATATTATTACTCAACAGAAACTTTGTGGAAGAAAAACTTGGATCAAAGTACGTAGAGACTACACGACCAGACCTGGCAAAATCCTACGAAGAAACCAGCCCTTCCACCCCTGTGTTTTTCATCCTGTCTCCTGGTGTAAACCCACTAAAAGATGTGGAGTCATTGGGTAATAGTTATGTCAAGATAACAAGAACTGAAACCAATGTACTAAATTTCTCAACAGCCTTGATTTTCAGTGTTTTACAATGATAATATTGGCATATTCCTGAACTGAGCCAATAGGGGCAGTCACTAGGAGTATGTGACGGACATTAAATATAATTACAGCTTTCGTAGTAATAAAAACTCTGAATAGATCTTAAGAAAACTGTAAAATTATGTACATGATTATTTATTTTACGTCTCCATGAAAACTGAAGATGAATATGCCTTTTATATGAAATATTTAGAAAGAAAAATGCTCAGTGAAATAAAAGGTAAAATTATGTGATTATTGCAGACTAATATAAACAAAATTATCAACCCCACAAAGCTGTAATTTTTCAATTTTTAGAAGGGAAAATGTGTGTATTTTCAGGCAAGAAACTTGGCTTCACTATTGATTCGGGCAAATTTCATAACATATCACTGGGTCAAGGTCAAGAGAAGGTAGCAGAAGAAGCGATAGATAAAGCTGCACAACAAGGACACTGGGTGATTCTCCAAGTAAGTGCTATAAAAGTTCTTACGGATCATTACCAAACATTAATCTAATAATTTCACAGCTCTTACAATGAATATAAGTGTCATTAGAATTAAGGTCCCTTCACTGTCCAAACAAGGTTAATGTTTGTCATTTTATTTTGCAGAATATCCATTTAGTCGCCAAGTGGTTGCCTACATTAGAGAAACGCCTTGATCAGCGTAGTAATGGGTGCCATGAGGATTATAGGGTATTCATTAGCGCTGAACCGGCATCAACTCCAGAAGAGCACATTATCCCACAGGGAATACTTGAAAATTCCATCAAAATTACCAATGAACCACCAACTGGAATGTCAGCAAACCTGCATGGAGCACTATATAATTTTGACCAGGTAAAAGGACACCCTACGTGTCTATTGATTTCCCAGTAATAATGGCTTCTGTCAATACCGCAAAATTCTAACATTTGAAGAAACAGAGGTATGACTAGAGAGTAAAGTCTTCGGCCTGTTGAGTAGATCAAAAGAAAGGCCTTCTGTTGTAGGCTTGCCATCAATGCATCACAGTGATAGGAAAAGTATAAGCTTTTATATTAGACTTGGAGGCCAACCAAATCTTCGTATTCCACAAATATTCGTCCATTCCTGTGTTTGGTTCAGGCGAATATCTGTGTACATTCTTCATGTTCGTTTTTTTCTTCATTTTTTGCAGTTTTTTTTAGAAGGGGTTAATACGGGGTTAACTCGGTACACAGAAGCTTTTGCACCAGGATTTTAAAGGTCCGTACAAGCAACTTTATTGGTCGCCGTCAGGGGCCTCCTCTGCCATCAACCAATGAACTGCACCTGCTCTTCATTGGTTGATGCAGACGAGCCCCATGCTCGCAACCAATAGAGTCGCTCGTACAGACTTTTAAAATCCTGGTGCTGAAACTCGGTCGGGGAGACCATTGATCTCCGCTCTCCAGGAGTTAAAGGTCTGTACGAGCGGCCAATAGAGTACCCAGGCCAAGTTCCGCTGTCAGGAGTTAAAGGTCCATGCAAGCGACTCTATTGGCCTCCTGCAGGGGCTTCCTGTAGCATCAACCAATTGAGGCCCCTGCAGGTGACAATAGAGTCGCTTGTATGGACCTTTAACCCCTCGCGTGAAACTACAGATTTCTGCTCCCGTTAACCCCTGAGATGCTGTGCAGATAAGCTAGGCTAGATGGGGAAGGGCCCAGGGAGATTAACAAAGAAGAATACGTAGATTCTTTGTGTTGTGTGTTTTCGTGTCCGTTTTCCCGCTGACATGTTTGTTTCTTCAGTATTCAGGCTGAACAACGAAAACGCACCCTTCTTGTTCGTTTTCATGTTCGCCCGAATACGAATGCACAAGTCTGTTTCATATCACTACAGCTCAATGCAGAAATTTTTGCATTTCTTTTTTAATTTGAAAAAATAAAACTGAATTGTCTTTTTGATTCCTAGGATACCCTTGAAATGTGTGCCAGAGAACACGAATTTAAAAGTATCCTCTTTTCACTATGTTACTTTCATGCGTGTGTTGCTGGTAGACTTAAATTTGGTCCTCAAGGCTGGAACAGAATCTACCCTTTTAACGCAGGAGATCTGACGATATGTGTCAATGTTCTTTATAATTATTTGGAATCAAATACCAAGGTAAGGGAAACACAGGACAGGCAACTCTGCGACAAAATAAAAAACGTAAAAATAAAGAACTACTGTCCCCAGGGGCGTAACTAGAAGCCTCGGGGCCCCGGTGCGAGAATCTGTTAAGGGTCCCCCCCCCCAAAAAGATGATTTTTTTCTCATTCTATCTACCCCTCTCCCCCTTCTCATCCTATCTACCCCCTTTCCCCCTTCTGACACTATCTACCCCTTTCCTCCCTTCTCACACTATCTACTGCCTCTCCCCTTCTCAGGCTATCTACCCTCTCCCTACCCCCCTTCTCACTATCTACCATCTCCCTACCCCCTCCCTTCTCACTATCTACCCTCTCCCTACCCCCCTTTATAGGTCACTTACCATGCAGTCCTGTGGTGGGAGCGCAAGGCCTCTGTCTCGCTGTCTTGGTGCGTGTGGCTTCAATGCTGAGTGCCGGGAACCGAGACGCCTCACACTCCCACCGCTGCAGTCGGGGCAGCGCTGTGGCAGGCAGAGGAGACAAAAGGATGG
This sequence comes from Spea multiplicata, assembly GCA_009364415.1. Lineage (NCBI taxonomy): Eukaryota > Metazoa > Chordata > Amphibia > Anura > Pelobatidae > Spea > Spea multiplicata. The sequence continues at coordinate 7,992 of VKOC01001074.1, read as the reverse complement.
CGAGCGGTTGCTGAAAATAACCGCTTGGCACCCCTTGGGCCCCCCTGACTGGCAGAACTCCAGGGCCCGGTCGCAGTCGTGACCCCTGTGACCCTGGATGTTCCGCCACTGACTGTCCCTACATACTGTGTATATACTGTATCAGTCTGTTCTAGAGCAGAAAACATACACTGTATGATCAAAAGCATGTGGACACCTGACCATCACACTTATATGAGCTTGTTTTTTGGCTATAAAGCAAGATTTCATGATGGCTTTGGTTTCACACACACATATGTAATGTACAGATTGTTAGCTGCAGAATACAATGTTGCCATATAAATCAATACATAATAGTAATCAAAGTGACTTCTGTTATGGCAGACCATTGTGTAAGTTATAAAATAAACCACATGAGGCGTGGTATAATGCCTAAAATTGCACTAGCGGCGTAATTGGTAGAAATGGAAATAGCGACCTAATTTTTTTTTTTTAGACACAAAAACCTGACAAATATTTAGAAATGAAAGGCTCCAATTTATATGCTTTGATTACACTCCTTTTGTTCATAAATTTATTTTTTGGCATGACTGTCGCGTTCTAGAAAATGCAAGATATTTTAAACATTTCCGTAAACACGGTATTGCATATTTTATCTGGGACGTGGAACCTGTGACGCCTTTTAAATAACCCCTGTAGTTTGAAACAGATGTTCTGCCAGTCTCTGGTGTATAGCAGGCGATAACACATGATATATTAACCTAAAAACGAAATCTTTTAGTAGACTCCCCTCACTGACTAAATGTTATTATAGTCAGACCAGCCAACGAAACACCGACCATTTAAGACATCCTTTATAATATTGACAAAAGCAGTGGTTAACATGTACACATATCTCTTATTCATTAGGCAGGTAATGAAGCATTTGCAAAAATGTAATTACATACAGCAGAGCTGACAGTTCTTAACGCGGCATTAATAATCACTACAATTAGTTTTGATGATGGAAGCAATTTACAGCACGTCACATACATAAATAACGTTGAGTTTCTTGCGTTTGTCATTATTATGTATTAAGGACGCCAGCTTGTTGTGACATTCTCAGCGATATCCTACCTGAGTTGAAATTAAGGTTAGATGAGTGATTTTATTGGAAAGATGCAACAAGTTTAAGCAATACTTGTACTTAATTAAATTAACAAGGTGACTTTGAGAAACCACTGCATTAACTTCACTCGCAGAGGACAGCTCCATGTCCTATGCTGTTTTACCTACTCTCCTGAATCCAAGATCATTCCTACTACTGCTAAGTGCCCAAACCTTTCCTAGACATCATTCTGGGACAGGTTTGAGGCAGATGTGAACCTCATTTAACCATGATATAAAAATAACACAAGTGGCTGATGATTTTCAGTACTGGATTCCTATTTGGTTCTGTCTCAGGTGTGACAGGTTTATCCTAGTGATTGCCAGGTGTGAAAAAGCGAAGGTGTCCCAGAGTTAAAGGGATCTGGGCTTGGCACCTAAATCACATTGCGCTGCATTCATTGGAAACCATAAAGGGCAAACAGCATCGCTAAGTAACATTACCTTGTGATCCATTGCTGTCCAAAGCATATGCAGAACACCGAGCACCAGTTACATATTATTTTGTAATTTCGAGGCAGACATCCCAATCAACGTTCCAGAACCCAGCGCTCTCATCTCAGAAAACAGCAAAAATCAATTGAGTGGAGAGGCAATCCCTGAATAAAACATGTGGCAACCTCAGTCACAACATTTGCAAAGACGACTTTGAAGCACAAGCATTGGGATAAATATTAATTCCTATCTTCTCCTGAAACCTAACATCATGGCAAAATCTAGGATTTAACTGCACTGTTTTATGTATTGGTCTTTTGTTCTTGAATAATTGCCTAGTCATAGGCTGACTACATCATCTTCTATGGCAGGTTCCATGGGAAGACCTGCGTTACCTCTTTGGTGAGATTATGTATGGCGGACACATAACAGACGACTGGGACAGAAGGCTATGTCGTACTTATTTGGAAGAATTTATGAGCCCAGCCATGGTAAGAATTAAAGTGGAGATGTTGACTTCCCTTTAAGATCAGTGAGTTATGGCGAGATAAAGCATTTTATATCTCTCCATTATTTAAACATTATAAAAGGTTGTGGGTCACCAAACACACAAAATACCGGTACTTACCAGACTCCTGCATTAACTGTTCTCTGACAACACGGTTGTGTAGTGCATGTGGTGGGGATATTGCATCATATCCCAGCTATTTAAACTTTGAAGTGTTCATATTAGGACCCAGACCCACGTCTTACTTGGCCTCTGTTATGTGGTCATGCTCCCCCATATAGTTCAGCACACAGAGCGTTGTGTGATGATTTTTATCCAATTATTTAAAGTGCAAATTGAACATTTAACTGCACACATTGTTAGCAAATCAGATTCATACTTCGTTCCCATTTAATTTTGAAATCGTTAAAATATACATCATTCTGATCACAATAATCTGTAGATACGGTCATTTTGGTCAATCGGTGATAAATGTTAATAGTGTGCTTTTCTTTGTTATTGTCTGTATAACCCATTGCACTGCAGAATCTTTTGCTGTGATATAAAGGATGATTTTGTACAGTATCATTCCTTAAATATAAACACTCTACATATCATCCTGCTGAAGTCATGCAATACTTTGCACTCTTTATTTCAAAAAGCTTGAAGGGGAGCTAGCACTGGCACCTGGGTTCCCTGCTCCTCCAAACCTGGATTACGATGGCTATCACGACTACATCGATGAAATGCTCCCTGCTGAAAATCCGGTACTGTACGGGCTCCATCCGAACGCAGAGATCGGATTTTTAACAGTAACATCAGATAACCTCTTCAAAACCATTCTAGAAATGCAGCCCAAAGATACATTTATTGGAGAAGGATCGGGAATGTCGGTAGAAGAAAAGGTAACCCCATATTTCCTTATGTAACGCGCAGTATTCATGCCTAGTTTAGTTTGGTTAGGACCAAATATATCCAGGTGCACAGACACTAAAAAGCTATGGATGAAGGACATAAGTTGGGCAGAGCATTTGGGAAATATAAAGTGAGTGCAGTCTGATCAAAATGCAAAAAGTGTGTTACCAGATAAGCTGAGGTCTCGTCCTTCAAATCTCGTGACGGTCACATACATTCACAAACAGTCTTATTAAGTGGGTTGATATGTGGGAAAAAATACAGGTCAAAGCTTCTACATTGGGGCAATTTTATTTTGGGTTGATTGGTCACTCGTGTAATTTTCCAAAAACAATGTTTTCTAAGCATAGTATTTCAAATATGGAGAGATAAATGTAAAATCCCTCTATTTACAGGATCTCAATTTAGATAAAGATGTTATGTATCTAGGACTGGTCACTGCAAAGGACAGCTGACTTTCAAACAATAACCGTCTCAATCTTCTTTGTAAGGTGAAAACTATTCTTGATGATATAGTGGAGAAACTTCCAGAAGAATTTAATTTAGCTGAAATAATGCAGAAAACAACCGAAAGAAGTCCATATATTCTTGTTTGTTTCCAAGAATGTGAAAGGATGAATATTCTAATGCGAGAGATAAGACGATCACTAAAGGAACTGGATTTGGGCTTGAAGGTAAAGTTCGGTTATTGCCAGGGGAGGGCTGGCACCTTATGGTCCGGGGGAAGGTAAAGCCAAGTGCCCCCCACAAACTCTCTCCCATACACACAAACATGTTTGTACTAAAACAAACACATTCATGCTCACACACTTGTACATACATTCTCACGCTTACATACATAACAACCTACCCTTACCCCCCCTCACCGGCAGCTTTATTTCTCTTTTACAGTGGGGACACGTAACATCACATTACATGACCCTGCTGCACTCCTGTCTAGGGACAATTGCAATGTTATGCTTTTGTAATTGATACATTTACTTACTGGTTTTATCTTGTAACCCTAGGGTGAGCTCACATTTTCTTCTGACATGGAAGCACTGCAGCTGGCTCTCTACTATGATACCGTTCCAGAATCATGGACAAAATTAGCCTATCCATCGACATATGGACTGGGTCAATGGTAAACCATTTTTGGGTCTTACTTGACTATGTTTGACCTAATAGAAGTAACCTGTAAACAATCAACCCTCTTAAACTGGGACACATTGTATATGTCTCAAATCCAGTCCACTAAACGACAGCGATGACATTAATTTTAACGTGGATATACTTCCAGACCAAGTTAATACCTTAAGCGGTAGACTTTATTTGCCTCACCCAATGAACTATTAATGTGGAGCTCATACCAAGAAATGGGCAATTTACACCTTTTATGGAGAAAACCATTAAAGGCTTGAAAAAGTTAAAGGCTCACATATATTGAATTGGTCTGGAAGTCATTATACTGTCATTTGTGGTCAAAACCTAGAGCTAGTACAGGGAGATGGTAGATGAGCTAAGGGCAAGTGAGTAAAAATCTGCCACTATTAAGCACACATAGTTATGCAAATCGAAACAATCTCCTTCAATACACATATCCCACTGGAAAAATACAAAAAAAAGTTTTGAAAAAAAAAAGGACAAAACAAAAAAAACAGATGGAAGTAACAGATGCTTCAAAAAAAAAAAAAAGTTTGAGATGTTACTCCAACCACTCTAGTTTAGAGAATATGAACCACAAAAACGAGACTAACGTATCTTTACCTTGACAGGATTAATGATTTACTCCTTCGATGTCGTGAACTTGATACCTGGACTCAGGACCTTGTTTTACCAGCAGTGGTATGGCTTTCTGGGTTCTTCAACCCACAATCATTCATAACAGGTGATCAGAAATCCCATTTTCCTTTTACATTTGTGTATACAAAGGCAGATTTACAGATATCTGTGAGTATGTCATGTTCTTTTGGCAGCCCCGTCAACTACAACCCCATATTTAAATAGCCCAAGGTAGGGCTGAGAGGGTGGTAGATATATTGAACAGTCTCCCATCCGCAGTGGTAGAGGCTAATACAGTGAGGGAGATTAAATATGAATTGGATAGACATCATCAAGATCAGGATGTACATCAGGATAAACGGACTAGATGGGGCGAATCTGCCGTCATATTCTGTTTCTGAGACAAATAGAGCTGCACACATTTGTTGGTTTAAGCCCACAAAGTACACAAACGCAGGCATGAAGCTACATACTTATGGATGAATATTAAATAAATTGGTCATCTAAAAGGAACATCTTTACTATTTGAAAAAGAAGTAGTGATCACGGATTACTTTATCTCATTGCCATCACTGCAACTCAGATTACAAACATCAGTAACTTAACATATATATATTATATACAGTGTGGGGAACAGGAAACAATCACATTCCAAATTGTCAGCATTCCTTACACCAGTATATATATATATATAATATATATATATATATATATAATATAAAACCGTGAGTAAAAAAAATGCAAACAAAATAAATGGAGTTATTTAAATTGGACTTAATTATATTATTTCAAACTATATAGTTTCCTTTTATAAGGCCAGTCCAGCCTTCTTTTCATAATTTCCTTTTTTATTGGAGTGCATATTGTTGCATATGTGTGTCAGTTGAGCATTTAGCTAGAATACATCAGGTTGCACCTAATACATTCTATGTGAGTGCTAGTGAGTGCGTGTTTGAAGTGTACTTAGGTATGCTTCCTAGTTTCAGTAGAAGCAGCTGGGAGAGAAGTGAAATTAAACAGAGGCCTCATTGTCTAATTCCAATAACTAAATATATTCTTCATTGATCAGCATGCAGTAAATGCGTTGGTGTCCACATGCAGTTCCGGGCACCGGGTGGGTGTTTTTTCTTTTAGCCCTGCTGTGGGCAAGCAGCCGGGTACCTGGATCCTTCTCTCCGGGGCTTCTCTGGTGGAGCACCGGAAGTGCCGGCAGTGGAGGTTGTCTACGCAAATCGTGCAGACGTCCACCGGCTCCCGGAGAGAAGGATCCAAGTACCCTGCTGATTGCCCACAGCAGGGATAAAAGAAAAAACACTAACCCGGTGCCCGGAACTGGCTCCCGCTAGACACCAGGGAGTCGGGCGGTGGCATATCAGGGGGCAGAGTGGTATTTCAAGGGGCATAAAGCATATCTGGGGGGGCAGATTGGCATATCTATAAATTAGGTGCATTATGAATTAAGGGGGGACCTTAAAATGGCATATGCTAACTTCATAATAGATACCAAAAATGTTAAAATACATATATTCCTGTTTATTAGATAAAATACTGTTTTACAATTCTACTCATGTGTATTTTTTTTTTTCTTTAAAAATATTTTTTTCTTTAAAATAGCACCAAAGTTTTAGGGTGCGGCCTATAATCGAGCCAATACCGTATATTCAAGGGGTATGAAAAGACAAGAATCGACAGACTAAGACAAACCGATACATTAGGTGGACTGCCATCATTTTTTTAAACAAAATTTCAGCTAAAACAACAAAATATAATTGCAGTGTTATTTTTTTCTAATTAGCAATAATGCAAAGCATGGCACGGAAGAATGAATGGCCATTAGATAAGATGTGTCTGACAGTTGATGTAACAAAGAAGACAAGAGAGGATTATGGACACCCACCTCGTGAGGGCGCGTATATTTGTGGACTTTTCATGGAAGGTAAATTAATGGCATTAATACAAATATCTTTTAAAAAATAATTCCATTCTGCATCTCATACAACTTTTTGTCTATATATATATATATATATATATATAATATATATATATATATATATATATATATATACAGCATACAAAGACATTTCCAACTTTACACTACCAGTTTGGGGATGGCCCTTTCTTGTTCTAGCATGAATGTTCCCCTGTTTACAAAGCAAGGTCTTTAAAGACATGGTTTGATGATTTTGTTGTGGAGGAACCTGTGTGACCTCTAATACCTTAACACCTTTGGGATGCAGTGAAACGTGGATTGCAAGTCAGGCTTGACCTTACAAATGCTCTTTTTATATAATATATTAGCTCAGCTATTTAATGGGAAAATGAAATCAAAATGAGCACTTTCACATTTCGGAATTCAAATGTCCCAATTTCATTTCGGGTCCCGCTTGTTAGCTCTACACAGCTCTGCCTTCTGAACACTGTGAAATAAAACTTCTCCCGCTACAATACCCAGAGGGAAATGTCTTTAGTGATGCCATTGATCCATAAGGTCTTAGCTATAGTGCCCTGTTTTCTTCTAACAAAAAATAAATATTTACAAAAAGAAAAAAAAATCTGAACAACATTTTTAAAAGTGTAAACACACACGAACACACACAACTCATCTGCACCACTTCACACCCTAAATGAGAAATCCTAAAAATATATATTTCACCAAAAATATGCCAAACCCATGCATGCAGGCTGTCTCTGTACAAATAAGACAAATAAGAAATCCAAAGATGCATTAATACTTTAGTTTGTGAAGTTTTGGTTTTTTTTTTAACCACTTGTTAAGAATGAGGTTGGTGGGGAAAAGGAATGCACTACATTTCAAAAATAGAGAAATACCCTGCATTGTCTACTTTTAGGAGAAGTATACATTTGTGTGGTGGTCTTGTAATCTGTGAGTGCTACTGAAGTTACGGCCAGGTTTGAAAATATTTGTTCTGAAAAAAATATGCCCAACCTTTTTGCCATATAAATCAAAATTCTACGCATGTAAGGTGTATCCAAGGATATTTATAAGGATATTTATATTTTGGGTGTACAATTTATAAAAGGTTTTTCTTTTAAAATGTTTTTTTTTTTCCATACTAAATGATTTTATATATATATAAAAATAAAAATAACATGTGGGTAAATTAACCCCTTCCGGACCGCCGATTACATACTGCGTCTTCACTTGAAGACCGCAGTATGTTTTTAAATATTTAAATTCCGTGATCGTGATTCGCTGCAAAGCGATCACGTGCGCGGAATTGAGGGGGGGTGGCTGCTACTGATCGCTG